>JAUEKZ010134337.1:0-15172 GCA_031471865.1 Melibe leonina | reverse complement strand
CCCCCCCCCCCCCCCCCCCCCCCCCCAAATAAACGAAAAAAGCCGGTGAAACAAGTAACAATGAGTAAATCCTGGATAGTCGTGTCCTCCAAGGGTGATTTACGCACCTTGGTGTGGCTGACATCTTGGTGCACCGCCCAAACCAAACGCTGCGGCAAATCTGGTTGGCTCTCTAAAACATCCGACTCTGAATCTGGCTGAATTCTTTTCACCGCTCACATCACCGTTCGTAAAATGTCGCCCAGTCTACCATCTCTCTAGCTACCTGCCTGTTGTGTTTCACCTTAGACCAGACTATAAGAGCGTGCGAAGGATTCACTTCCCCCTTAACCTTCAGGAGTACTGGTACGTGCGTTGGTAGGAGTCGGAGTAGAAATATTGGTACGTAGTCCCCACGTCATCATCTCCATCTTGTCTCCCTTGCACTCATTTTCCACCTATTTAAATTATGATAATTTATTCCCTGGGTGTTGCTTTTCAATAATCATTATAGTATAATTTTTTATTACTTTTATCTTATTTCTATTATGATGATCATGCTTTTTATTAATATTACCGTTATCATGATTGTGATGATGATTATTGTTATCAATATTATTGTAATTACTATTATCATTATTATTATTATTATTATTATATCATCATCATCATTATCATTATCGTGGTTTTTTATTACTACTATGATGACGATTATGTTGATTGTAGTTGATGTTATTAGTAGTATTATTATGTTTATTATTATTATTATAATTATTAGTATTATCATCATCATTGTTATTATCATTATCATTACATAATTATTATGTTGCAGGATTTATGAAAACATAGTTTAGCTATCATTAGAAGTGTTTGCAATCGACTGATGTAATATTCGATGTGAGATGGAAGAAACTAAATACCAAAGGCAATCTGGATATCTATTAACACCTTCAAGAACACACAGAAAACGGCACTGAATTGAGTTATAGTAATCAATTATTTTTCTTTGCTTGCTTTGCTTACACACACACACACACACGCACACACACACACACACACACACACACACACAAATATAAATATATATATATATCAGTTAATAAAAAAGAAAAATCCCTCAGTTACTGATAAATACCCGTTTATTTCAATACGCCATTTATGGCCGTCGTCCTTGTTGGAATGTGCTGTTACCAATAAGCTAAAGGTACATTGTATTTGTGGGAATACAATGATCTCTCTCGCTCAGCCCCTCTCCTTCCTTCTTTCACCAACATGCAGAATCACATTCACTCCTGTATTAGCAGAGAAGACAAATTGGATCTGAAAGATTTTATCTTACCATCAAAAGATTTTTTAGGTTTTTAACTTACCTTTTTGCTGAAGGGAACTTAAAAAGCAAACAAATTCCTTTTATTTGTATCAATCCTCTCTGGAATGCAGTTAGTTTTCATTTTCTGTGTGAAAAAAATTAATTCGCTACCCAATGAATGATTTGCCAAGTCAAATGGCACAAATCTGATAAATCTTAATACACTCATTAATCACTGAGGAAAATGTTTGCTTTGATTTAGCACTGTAGTAACCTCAAAAATATGTAAAATTCCTGTTCAAGTTTGAGTTTAACTCTGATGAAAAAATGATGTTTTAAGTCTTGAGAACAAAAAAGTTACACAATCGAAAATGCAGTCATATGAAACACCCTCAGATTGTTAACATTATTGATTCAGACAATATCCGTAATCCTAGCACTGTCACTGTCAGTTCCTCTTGGAAAAATATAAAACAAAAAACCAAACCAATAACCCAAGAACAAACACACACAAAAACGGCAACAGCAAAAATAGGATAAAAGGCTGTTTTTGATCGAATGTATCATTACCATACACACACAAATAAAGATAATAGTAATAGATGATAATTTAAACTTTAATTCTAGAACAGTGTGGCAATTCTGATTTTTCTACTTACCCATTGCAAATCTATAAAGAAAGAGAAAACGGGCGTGCATGAGAAAATTCATCAGTTGCTATTAACCAACTCCTTAAAAAATTGGAGTTTAATCGCCCCAATTCACCCACATTTACAAACGCACCCGGCTTGGCCCATAATTAGCAAAGAATATTATTAATCGGATGGGCGGTGGGTATTTTAAACTCCCATCTATACTTGAAGAAGCCAAACAAAACATCAATTCCTTTTAAAGGAACACCTTCATAGTTAATTCATTAATTTTCCAGAAATAAATTGGGCAATATCCCGCTCAAAAATGAAAGAGAAATGAAAAAAAAAGACAATAAAAAGATTGAGTGTGGGGGTATTTTTCCACCTGTGTCACCCAAAAGAAATTTGCAAGGGCAGATTCCTGATGAAGATATCATGATTATAATTGAAATCGTGCTTCTTAGAATAGAGAGAAAATATAATTCTCAAATTTTAGTAGAATTAAAAGCAATGAATTGTCAGAAGAATTTCCATTGTTGAATAATAATTTCACTTGTTTGGTAACTTTGGTTCTAATCCGGTCAACATGAACAATCAGAAACAATCTTATAAATCTGAGACAATCAGAGACAATTAGTGACAATTAGAGAGAAAATTTGTGACAATCGGAGAGACAATCTCACATGCATGATATCTATCTACATACTGAGACAAGATAAAATCTACAAAAATCTGAGACAATCTTAGACAATCAGAGACAATCTGAGGGAAAATCTGAGACAATCAGAGAGACAATCTGAGACAATCTGAAAGTCTAATTGAAGAAACAATGAAAGACAATCTGAGACAATCGTAGACAATATGAGAGATGATTGAAAATCTAAGACAATTAGAGAGACAATTAAATAAAATTATTAGACACTGAAACGATCGAAGAATTTCTGCGGAAATATTTGACACTCGTAGAGACAATTTGAAAAAAATGTGGCCTTAAAACACTATGGTCGGGACGACCATACCGGTCTGGGAAACCCGACCACGCTAACGTCTGGACTATCCGACCACCCAAAAGTTGATATTTATTGTGACTCATTTTTTTGCATTTATTTGGGTGGATTAAAAGCATTTTATATTTTTCATACATTGAGTGCTAGCTCAAAGCTTCCCTTCACGTATGCGGGACACAATAGATCAATTTGACCTATGACCCAACTCTTGTTATGTGCTGCTGTGAATCTTTCATGTCGCAGTTGTTACACCTGTCTTTTTATTGTCATTAGTTTTGAATATATTGAACCTGTTAAAATATTGTCTCCTCTTTCTTTTTACCATTTTCATTAATGTCCTCATCATTTCACACCTAGAAGATAATTTTTTACTTTCGCATGTCACAAAATAGCTATCTTCTTTCTACTAAAGCCAATTCAAAGCACTGATTTGCCCATGAAATATGATGTTTCAGTCATTTAAATGCAAAATGTAATCTAAAAACTTTTATTGCGTTACAATAAAGACAAAAAACACGTTTTTAACCTTTTTTCCATTTTCCCTCCATGTGATTCTTGAAATGATAACTGCGCATGACCGAGAACCTTAGGGGTTAAGGCTGGTCTGCATATGGAATTCACTACGAGAGATGATATTTTATGCTCGCAAAATGTGGTATCTGCAGTCGAGCGCAGATTTCTCTAACATGCGTCGGATTTAAATGGTAAAAGTGGTATCAAACGAAACCTGGATAATGTAGCTCTTTGTTCAACACTAGATGGATAATGAAATCATGTTACACTAACTATAAAATTGAATTCAAATGCATTTATGGGATTGTTGTTTGAGGGTGGTCGGGTAAAACAGACGTTAGAGTAAAGTATACAGCACACTAGACGGTCTATGGCTGAACCGTTAAAAAAGCCGGCAAATTTTTGGGATGGAACGAAATGAATGGCTGTTTTGAGGAATTTGCTTTTTGCCTCTAGATCAAAGCGACAAAATTAGCTATTTTTAACTGGCCAGTAAACCATTTCCAAAAAAGGAGAGAAATTTAGACATTTATTACATGGCTCAACTCTGTTTGCTATGACGACTATTCGTAACAAAGGTTTTTGCCGAATAACCAATGGGCTTTGTTTTCCATTTTGATAAGGGCCACCACATTTATAGATAGACTACCCGACCTGCTTCGCAGGGTTCACTTTCGTCACATTTACATACAAAATATGAACAAAAATTATTATCCAAAAATGTATGTCCTGGATTCGTGGATTGTCTTTGTCAATGCATGCAGAAGGCAGAAAGATAACACGTATACCCATTCCATGAATTGAGCGGTGGTATGGGCGTAATCGGGTTGCTGGATAATACATTGTTTTGTTCAATCCTAGACGGACGTTTTAATTCGAAACGATTCCCGTTTTTAAAAAACAATAAAATTGCCCTACTTACTAGTTCAGGTGTCTCCCCCTCCTCCATCGTCCATTCTCTCTCTCTCTCTTTCTCTCTCTCTCTCTCTCTTTCTCTCTCTCTCGCTCTCTCTCTCTCTCTCTCTCTCTCTCTCTTTCTACTACTACTACTACTACTACTACTACTACTACTACTATTAATACTAATACTACCATTACTACGACTACTACTACTATTACTTCTACTACTACTACAACTACTATTACTACTACTACTACTCCTACTAATACTACTGCTCCTACTACGACTACTACTACTACTATTACTACTCCTACTATTACTACTACAACTACTACTATTACTACTACTACTACTACCGTTACTACTACTACTATTACTACTACTACTACGACTACTCATACTACTATTACTGCTACTACTACGACGACTACTACTACTACTAAGACTACCATAATACTACTAATAATAATAATAGTGATGGTAATAAAGAGATTAAGTATGTAGTCTGTATACTTCCGGCAAGGATATTGAGATCCCGGCTAAAAAGCCGCTACACAGGGGAGGGTATCTTTATCACCACTTCAAATTAAAACATTTACAATTGGGCGCGTGTCTTTTTGCACGTGTGCGTGGATTTTTGAAGTATTTCTATAAGTTATTTTACGAGTGCATTATAACATTTTTTGTACAATCTAGATATTGCTGTCAACACCATCCAAACAAGCAAGTTGGCTGGGAATTCAAACTTGATCCATGAAACCCTTGAGATTTTCATTGCCAAAAAAATTGTGTCGTCACTTTATTATCGGTGCCTGCAATGACAGCTGGTTTGTGGATTTCTAAAAAAAAAATATTACAAGTTCAAACCCTTCAATGCTAAGGTTATTTCTCAAACTACTATGAAACCAACATCAAAATCGTCAATGTTCTTATCCAATAGTCTATAAATAAGTTCCAGGGGGCGGATATATGCGACAAGTTTGAATTCTTTTGCTTGGTTAGAATCAAATCCCGCTGTGAAAGGGTTGATGAGGAGGGACATATCTTTGACATAATTCAACCCAAGACATTCACTCTGTCAACGTCGTCTGCGATGATTCAACTCTATTTGTTTCTCATTCCCCAACTAGCATTCAATCCCTTCAGCTGGTTACCTATTGATTCATATTTTTGAGGCAAACAATTTTAACCCGGGGTGTGATTCAAACCAGCATATCATAACAAATCTTCCAAACCTACTGGTTTACATACCAGATAAATTACATTTCAGTGCATTGAAATCTGATCTATAGGGTTTGAGAACAAGTAGATTTAAAAGATTTAGATGTATCTTGTTAGTGATTGAGAAATAAGCTCAACATTGAAAAGGTTTTAGCAGTGAAAGGTTTAAAACATGAAGCATGCACTGATTAAACACACGCTATTTACTCAGACTGTTACAAAAACATTTTTTTATCATTAGTGTTGTTAACAAGCAATAAACTTAAATACCAAAAGACATGGTTTGATTTTAGAAACCTATTTTGCTAAGTCAAACATTTCAATACTTAAGTTATTTCTTAAAATGCTAACTTTATTTATCAAAATATTCAAGATTTGCCTGTTTCGTTTCCGATAAATCACATTTTAGTTCACTGGTATACAAACACTTAGATTTTGAAAATTTTGCATAATATATTTGGTTAGAATCAGGCCTCACCGTGAGAGTGTAAAGATCCTCACAAACATCCAATCTGAAATCTCTCCCCCCGCATGAGTCATGCCAAGAAGGGATGTAAGAAAGGAGTTCAGTTTCCCAGCTGCCCCAAAAACAAAGCATGAATCAGAAATTATTACAGCTGAATTTCCTTTTCATCTCCCTACCAGGTGAGCTAAACGCACAATGGCTACCTAGCAATAACCTGATTACATGATTGGCTAGCTACCTAATAAATGATTGGCTGACAAAATGACTCAGGCGGGCCTTGTTGGGTGTTTATCTCCCCTAGTTACACAAACAAAACCAGAACCAGAACCAGAACAAGAACAAGAAACCTCTCTTTGAACGGCTAAAATACCAAACAGTTTCTTCTTCTTCTTTCTTCTTCTTCTTAACTTCTTCTTTTTCTTCTTCTTCTTCTTCTTCTTTTTCTTCTTCTTCTTCTTCTTCTTCTTCTTCTTCTTCTTCCTCTTCTTCTTTTTCTACTACAACAACTACTACTACTACTACTATAACACTACTCCTACTACTCCTCCTCCTACTATAACTACAAAACCAGAACCAGAACAAGAACAAGAAACCTCTCTTTGAACGGCTAAAATACGAAACAGTTTCTTCTTCTTCTTCTTCTTCTTCTTTTTCTTCTTCTTCTTCTTCTTCTTCTTCTTCTTCTTCTTCTTCCTCTTCTTCTTTTTCTACTACAACAACTACTACTACTACTACTATAACACTACTCCTACTACTCCTCCTCCTACTATAACTACAAAACCAGAACCAGAACAAGAACAAGAAACCTCTCTTTGAACGGCTAAAATACGAAACAGTTTCTTCTTCTTCTTTCTTCTTCTTCTTAACTTCTTCTTTTTCTTCTTCTTCTTCTTCTTCTTTTTCTTCTTCTTCTTCTTCTTCTTCTTCTTCCTCTTCTTCTTTTTCTACTACAACAACTTCTACTACTACTACTACTACTATAACACTACTCCTACTACTCCTCCTCCTACTATAACTACTACTACTATAACTGCTACTACTACTATAACTACTACTACTACTATAACTACTACTACTACTACTATAACTGCAACAACAACTTCTACTACTACTACTACTACTACTATCACAACAACAACAACTACTAATTCTATAACTACTATTACTACTACTATTACTGGTACTACTACTACTATCCAGTGGCGGATCTAGTCTAAATCAGGAGGGTGGACACATTACAAAATCATGTAAAATCAACATAACTTTTCTTCTTTTTTTTGTAAACAAACTTTGTTTGTCTTGTCTTCAACTCTACAAATTGATCGCTGACCATACTACCTAAAAGTTCCATGTGTGTCGTGTTGCATTGGTGTTTTTTAAATTTTCCCTTTAAGGTGTTTCACATCAGCATATCCAGTATTAGACCAAACGCTGTCACCATAAAATAACAATTAATAAAAACAAAACAAACGTTTCCTCTCAACACTAGTTGTAAGCCACTTTATACTGTCATACGACGATGTTTTGAAATATCTGTTTACTTTTCCACCAAAACAAGAGAAAGAAACCTCTTTAGCTTGTTGATGCCATAAACCTTTTATGTGCAATTTAATTTTTTGATTTAAACATGTAAATGGATTACGTAACAAACATCTACATGATTAATTGCTTTGATTTTTTTTAAAAGGACATTGTAACATTAATAGTATGATTACAGCATAAAAACCGAACATGCATTTTCTCCAGAAATAGAACAAAAATCGCAATATCTAGGTCAGGACAGTGTCCCAACAGTAGTTCACTGTGGCAGTCTTCTCAATCTATGTTTAGCTCTGCCCTCTTCAACATTTTCGACCAAACCATTTTTGCACTAGCAAGGATGTATTGAGAGGCGTTGGCTCCCATACTCGGTCACATTTAGAAGTGTCCGTGGTTAAAACCTTATGGTAACGATGGCCATGTATTGTCTATTACCCCCCTACATCACACAATAGACGAGTCTGGTTTGTTTCGCCACCTTTTTGCCGCGAACAGACGAGAGGCAAAGCCAGCCAAAAGTTGCACAATAGTACAGTAATAGCTAGCTAGTAAACGAGTGTTACTAGGCGAGTGACCTGGATCATGAAACTGCGTGCGTGATAGAAACCTTAAAGCAAACTTAAATAATGTTCTAGTTCTAAATATTGTGTTTATTTAAAGTATTAAGCAGATGGTAGATAGAGAAAATGTAGTTAGACAAGTTGGGGAAACAGTGTCCACTGTGTCCTATAGTGAAATCCGCCACTGCTACTATCACAACAACGACAACTAAATTCCTAACAGGTGTATTAGAAATAGCAACATCAGATCCAGCAATGTCAACTGAACATATATCAACCCCACTTTTTGCCCCTTTCCCTCTAAATATTAATATCTCCGTTTTTTCTTCATTCAATTTCAGCTCATTTTGTGTCATCAATATGTTTTTATTTCAGCAATATATTTTTCACTTCTCCTAACAACATCTTTTTTATTTATAACATTTAGAGGAACATATAATTGAGTATCATCTGCATAAAATTGATGGTTGATGTCAAAACTTTGAATTAATTTACTAAGAGGCTTTGTGTACAAAGTAAAAAGCAGCGGTCCCATGACGGATCCTTGTGGTACGGTAGAGCAAAGGAACAGTATCAGATATGTAATAATTTCTAATAGACATACACTGCGTCCTGTTGTCCAAATATGATGTAATCCATTTAAGAACAATGCGCTATAAAAGTTAGTTCCAACGATTTCTAATGAGAATAAATCACTCCTAGGCAAAAGGAACAAAACAAAACATTATTTTTAAATAATTAATTCCCGTTTTCATTGTTTTTGTATCTATTCATAGGATGTCTAAACCGATTCTATTCAGCTGGGAATGGAGGCAGGATTGCCCAGACTGACAACCCATCTCTGCCTCCTCCGATGTACAACCTGCTTTGAGGACAAATTACACTGCGTTCTGGTGGTAGCCATCCCTCGGTCAGACGCAAGGAATTCGGACCCAGTTTCACAAGTGTCAAATCAGGAACAAAGACACCATTGCGTTATTAATACGAATGAAGTAAAATCCTCACGTTCGCCATTAGTTTTAAATCTGTGCATGATTTGTCGTCTTCCCCATCGCAAAGGCATGAACATTGACCACACGGTGTGGAAACATTCGGAGACAGAAAATCACCGAAATCTTCACCAAATGCCTTTACCCCCTGTCTGGACTTGTTTGGCGATGAGAGACTGCGTAGCATCCTTTAAGAAAGAGTCTGGACACGCCAATCTCTTTAATTTTTCTCACTCCTATGATCAGGAGGAGAATATCGAGGAAGTTGTGAGTCTGTTGAACTATCTTGATATTGATATCCACACTTTCAGGAATCTTGAAGGATTGCCGGCAACTTCAATTACTACGCCCTGTAAGTCTGTGTATTACAACCTCCTAAACTGGACTGTGACTCCTTTCTCACAAAGTTCGCTGCTACAAGCCATGGATCGCCAACACTTCTACCCTCTTTCTACAGAAAATACAACCGAGCATAATGGTATCGACGGTTTGAATGGATTCTTGGAGTCACCAATAGATTCCAACGTGAACCTCGAGAGTGTCTTTTCCTCCGACGTGCATACCTCAACAACCGCTCCTGTCCCCGACATTGCCCTTAACACCGAGGGAGAAAGCTTTGAATTCGGAAGTTGTTCCAAAGACTGCGAGGCAGCGTTGGTGGACGAGGAAATCATGGAGACCCCATCCCTGTTTGAGATGGAGCACGATTGTTATCATTGCACCGACGAGTTCGAGGTTGCCTTTGAGCAGAGTCGACCTGCCAACCCAGTTGCCCAAGTCTTAGAATGTGGAGACAACGAGGTGAGTTTGAATGGTTGATTAAGAGGAAGACTGAACACGAGAAAGACCCTATAAGTTATTGCATTGAATTGAAAAAAACGAGGAAAGATATTTAAAACACTTTAAGAGTTTAAGAGGTCTGTAATCGACCACGCTGAAATGCGCACTGACAAATATACTTGGCCCAGCCGAGTCAGTCAGTTGAGTCAGTTAATTGGGAGAAGAAGAAGACGATACGTGCTACCAACGACAAAAGGGTAGTCGGGTCTAATTAATAGATTGTCACGGTTGACTGGACAGAGATTGGCTATTTCTGGTAAATTCCCTGCGGACATTATTTTCACCTCGGTGATGAATACGCGTTCACTCTGAGTCCTCATTGGTACCTGGAGCTAATAATAGTACTAAATCAAGACATCTTACCTCTACTCACTGAACCGAGGCTCGAATGTTTCAAATTCACCGCTCTACTAACCATTTTGACACAGGCTCTACGTATACCCTCATGATAAAAGAAAAGTCTATATTTTTTAAGGGGTTGTTAGTCTTCACTAGTTAGGATTTCTTAACAAAGAATGGATTCATATGTCCTAGGTATTCTAATGTTATGAAATGAAAGTAACTATGGCTGTGGGGGTGATGTTATATATATGATCATGTAAAGCACGTTCCGGTTTCGTTCGACATTAAGCGCTATAGAAATGCACTAATAATACCTTATGATCTAAAACACTAAAAGTTAAAACCAAAACATCGTTAGAATAATAGTTTTTTTTCTATCATCTTTCCTCTGTTTTCAGCATATGGTGCCAATCACTATTGACATGAGCACAATAAATGATGACGCAAGGACTTGAGGAGACTGACCCGCCCCATTCATGAAACACCTGTGCCTTCTCCCACCCTTTCCTTTCTTCTCTATCTACCTGTCGGTCTGTCTATTCTTATTAATATGTCTATTTGTCTATCTGCCTATCTATCTATCTATCTATCTATCTATGTATCTATCTATCTATCTATCTATCTATCTATATATCTATCTATCTATCTATATATCTGTCTATCTGTCTATCTATCTATCTATCTGTCTGTCTGTCTGTCCATCTATCTATCCATCAATCAATCCATCCATCCATCAATCTATCCATCTATCTATCTATCAATCAATATATCCATCCATCCATAAATCTTTCAATATATCCATCCATTCATCCATTCATCTACCTATCTACTTTTCAACCTTCTTTTCTTTTTGTCTTTCTTTGTCTTAGGTGTTTCTTTCTGTTGTTGTTATCTGTTTAACGACCATTTCAAAACAGTTTAGGTCATATATCAAGGACTGAGCTCTCTAGACAAGTTAACGTGTACTGACACCGGGCCAATCAGTCTTAGCAGAGCGCCTTGAGACACAGCTGCTGCTAAAATGCCGATTTTAACGTCTTAGATATGACTCGACATGATTCGAATCCCCGACCTACCGGTACCTAGGCGGACGAACTTCCTATGGAGCTTCGGTATGGTAGACTAGGCTTTGTCTCCACCTAGAGATCACGGCAGGTACACACACCTCGGTGTGACTTCTTGCATCAATTCACACTGCCTTCCCTATCGTCTCGGAAGAGACAGGCTAATAGGAACAGGCACGAGAAAGATAAAAACAAAATGATGACGTCAACGTTTCGGCCTAAGGCCTTCTTCAGGGCAGACACAACAAAGGAAAGTAACGTAAATATTACTAAACAACACTATATCAAAGTACTTCTCCGTCCAATCGCTCCATGCCGATGGCGGCGCTGCACTGTGGGTACCACCCAGATGTCTCCATCTTGCTTTGGGTTAGGTCCAGGGAAATATTGCTCTTGGGGAAAATTGATAAGTATTTACTTGACTTGACTTGACGTGACTTTGGTTTCTTATGCTCCAATTTCACGCCAAGGCCTGACCCATTACATTTTGTACAGCACCTTACAATGATGACGTCATAGGTGTACGTGTTTCTCACATCTCAATGACAAACATGACTTATTATCATATCATTGATGTTGTAAATTACTCTTTAATTACTGTAAATACCTTATCTAGTGATGTGACTGTTTTCACCATGCCAATATTCTCTCTGAAGAAATGATCGATTATCTCAATTCTTGACCGATTTTCTTTAAAGACGAGGCACAGCTCAATGTGTCGAACTGAAGCATTTACTTAATTTTTGATGACAATAACCATTACAGTTTGGATTAACCTCCATCCCCCCCCCGGCAAAGTACAGACAACATGATGTCCAAATCTGCACAGGCAAAGGCATTAAAATACCAATTCGCTGGATTAATTACACTATGCTATTCTACCACATTTAATGAATTTTGTTTCAACTATGCAATAAAAATGTAATTGGTTTGTGTTATTAACCCTTTCATTGCTAAGGACGCCAGAATTCTTCAAGATTTGCCTTTTCTTATACCAGATAAATCAGATTTCAGTAAACTGATATATGCCAAAAGCCTGAAATTCAAACTTTTGGCATATGTCAGTTCACTGAAATCTGATTTATCTGGCATAAAAACATTTCGTTTTCAAGATTCTGTAGTAAATTCAGTTGGGTTAGAATCAGACCTCGCTGTGAAAGGGTTAGCGAAACATTATATATTCCTACCCTGGCTGGAATGAGCACGGCCTCGAGTAGTTGTTATAATGTTAGCATTTTAACTCAATGCCTTGTTATCCTTATAGATATATATTTACACCTATCATGACAATCTTTACATTTCTCTGTGATATTGTGATATTACTGTATATGTGAATGTACGTCTTCCTCTCTTGAAATAAATTGACTTGATGCGGACTATGACATTTTATTCTTCCATAATTGAAATTGAATTCTACAGACTGGTCAGTGTGGTTTTCGTGTGTTATGTGAAACTTGTGTTGGATCCAAAGATTACTTCAGAGCAGAAAATAACATAAGATAAGATACTTTATTGATCTAAATCGTGGGAATGGAGACTTCTATTGGTATTCATATATCTATCCATCCAACTATCTATCTCCTATCCATCCAACTATCTATCTCCTATCCATCCAACTATTATATCTCATATCCATCCAACTATTATATCTCCTATCCATCCAACTTTTATATCTCCTATCCATCCAACTATTATATCTCCTATCCATCTAACTATTATATCTCCTATCCATCCAACTATCTATCTCCTATCCATCCAACTATTATATGTCCTATTGATCTAACTATTATATCTCCTATCAATCCGACGATCTATCTCCTATCCATCCGACGATCTATCTCCTATTGATCTAACTATTATATATCCTATTGATCTAACTATTATATCTCTTATCCATCCAACTATTATATCTCCTATTGATCTAACTATTATATCTCCTATCCATCTAACTATTATATCTCCTATCCATCCAACTATCTATCTCCTATCCATCCGACTATTATATCTCCTATCCATCCAACTATTATATCTCCTATCCATCCAACTATTATATCTCCTATCTATCCGACGATCTATCTCCTATCCATCCGACGATCTATCTCCTATTGATCTAACTATCTATCTCCTATCCATCCAACTATTATATCTCCTATCCATCCAACTATTATATCTCCTATCCATCCAACTATCCATCTCCTATCCATCCAACTATCCATCTCCAATCCATCCGACGATCTATCTCCTATTGATCCAACTATTATATCTCCTATCCATCAAACTATCTATCTCCTATCCATCCAACTATCTATCTCCTATCCATCAAACTATTATATATCTCCTATCCATCCAACTATCTATCTCCTATCCATCAAACTAGTATATCTCCTATCCATCCAACTATCATATCTACTATCCATCCAACTATTATATCTCCTATTCATCCAATTATCTATCTCCTATCCCTCCAACTAGTATATCTCCTATCCATCCAACTCTCATATCTCCTATCCATCAAACTATCTATCTCCTATTGATCCAACTATTATATCCCCTATCCATTCAACTATCTATCACCTATCCATCCAACAACTATCTATCTCCTATCCATCCAACTATTATATCTTCTATCCATCCAACTATTATATCTCCTATGCATCGAACTATCCATCTACTATCCATCCAACTATCTATCTCCTATTCATCTGACTATTATATCTCCTTTCCATCCAACTATCTATCTCCTATGCATCCGACGATTATATCTCATATCCATCCGAATAGTATATCTCCTTTCCATCCAACTATTATATCTCCTACCCATCCAACTATCTATCTCCAATACATCCGACTAGCTATCTCCTATCCAGAGAGAGAGGAGAAGAGAAAGAGGAGGGGTGGAGAAGAGAGAAGGGCGGGTACCTGAAAAAATGATACAATAGATAGAAAGAGATATGTAAAAAGAGAGAAGAGAGAAAGACGGAGAGACGAAGAGAGACGGAGAGGGAGAGAAGAAGAGAGAGGAAGAGAGATATTATAGGGGAAAAAGAGAGAGAGAGAGAGAGGCAGAGAATGGGGAGGGAGATAGTGTGTAACGGAGGACGGCCCATAGAAAAGGGAGGAGTGTCTTTAAGTGTTTCTCCAGAGATGAGTTTTCTTTCTTGTCCAGGTTTATACCCTCAAGCAGTGAGTGATGACGTATTATATTGTCTGCACGGAGACTACCAAATAAAAAAATAAAAAATTTAAAACATGATTTGCTTAGGAACGGATGACGGCCCATAGAAAAGGGAGGAGTGTCTTTAAGTGTTTCTCCAGAGACGAGTTTTCTTTCTTGTCCAGGTTTATACCCTCAGGCAGTGAGTGATGACGTATTATATTTTCTGCACGGAGACTACAAAATAAAAAAAATAAAAAATAAAAACATTATTTGCTTTGGAATAAGCAGACCAATACGTAGAGTGTTGTCATAGCCTTGTATTTAATCAGAACGTTAATAAAAGAATAGATTCAGATCCACAGAACGCATACACAAAAAATATTTCAGCTGCCGTTGGCGTGGGACAGTAGCCAGTTCCGAACAAGGCATGGAATTCCATCCAGAAAAGTGCAATACCCTTAGAGTATCTAGGAAAATGAGGTCAAGGTGTGTAAGCAGTGCTGATCAGGTCAAGGAGTGTGGTGATGAGGTCAAGGTGTGTAAGCAGTGGTGATCAGGTCAAATGGTGTGGTGATGAGGTCAAGGTGTGTAAGCAGTGGTGATCAGGTCAAGGGGTGTGGTGATGAGGTCAAGGTGTGTAAGCAGTGGTGATC
>JAUEKZ010134227.1:0-15173 GCA_031471865.1 Melibe leonina | reverse complement strand
CCCCCCCCCCCCCCCCCCCCCCCCCCCCCCCCCCCCCCCCCCCCCCCCCCCCCCCCCCCCCCCCCCCCCCCCCTTCAAAAGACACAGATTGCAAATTACATAATGACACACAAAATTGTAGGTTGACTTAAGACTTATTATTTTTTTAACTAGAGCTTTGCAATCTTGCAAATATGGAATCATTTGTCTGTTTTCTCTCTTCAAACTTCAAATACATTTAGTCTTAACCTGGAGCTATTGGTTCATACTATTGTTGTTAGCCCAATTTTTCTCACAAGAATTGTCAAACTAAAGAAATTAGACAAAGAATACATACAACATTCAAGAAAGCACATTATTCTTATTGAGCCAGGGAAACATTTTGGATCAAGTATCAACGACACCAAATGACATTCCAAATATGTATTGAAAATTCAAAAACTTCACTTTGAGAATTACACTGACACACAAATAAACTTTTTATTTTCATTTTCATGTAGCATAAACATATTTTCTTTTTTCGTACTCATTTGGAAAGGCATAAAATCTGAGTAATAATAATAAGGATATACATTGTGAGAAAGAATATCAAATATACAAGGTGTGAAAGGGAGAAAATGTCAGCAGTAAAACTAAGTAGTCACCACAAATGTCGTCTTTCTTTTTTTGAATGACAGATTGAGAATTTTGAGGATATAACAGGATTGCCCAGTTCAGAGTAAAAAATCTATTTTATGTCAGAGAATTATTTTGATTTTTTAAGCCAATAAAAAACATGGCAAGTAAAATCGTAATCAAAACTCATATTTGAACATTTTTGGGTTTTTTTTTTGCATAAAATCTAAAAAATGTTGTTTCATAAACTTTCCATCCGTTTTTTAAAACAACTTGTGGGTAGACAGAAGTTTTTTTTTAATTTGCAGACTCTTGAGGTAAAACTCAAAGAAAATAGAAAATTTTAAGTGACTTTGTTTAGAATCAAATCAATGTCTCATATGGATACCCACATATTTGATGTTCTGGACAAAAGTCAACTGGATACGTTATATTATAAGTACGAGCATAATGGCAGCATAAAGAGGCATAACAAAGATCTAAAATCAAACTTACAATCATCTAAAAACATTTGTTTTAAACAAATTTGATAGTAGATAAAATGTTAAGCACATCAGTGGGAGCAAGAAACGGCACAGAAGTTGCTATAAAATCTTTGTTTATGACGCAGGCGGTGAAATGATTTAAAACATTGATAAATTATGGTCTTTTTCACGGCAACAACTTTGCTGTGAGTCGTGTCATATGTATCTAAACCTATAAATTATTTGCACCAAGCCACTATTCGGATGAAGACACATTTGTTGAGAATCAAACCAGTTGTAGTGATGTTATATCTGGGTGCTGGCTTACAATTCATTCAATACAGGATGAAATTTTATACAATCCGAAAACGAAATCTCAAAAAACAAATTGCGCCTACTATAATTTATTCATGCAACAATTATTATATCATAAATAAATTTCAATTTCAACAGGACAATTCTACCCAGATCACAGATTTTAGCAGCGAAGGTGAAATGTAAAGAACAAACAGCCATAGCTCTGTCCAACCACATACGTAGATAAAGACGATGCAAGCCAAATCCTTCGTCACCTCCCAATTGATTCTCTATACAAGCCTTGAAATGAGCAGCAACGCAGCCTGGATTGATTTCTGTGAAGAAAAAAAAAAAAAAGATTCAACGTCAAGAGACAGAAATTTTGCTGCAAATACTATAATAATTAGATAAGATAAACTTTATTAATCCAAAAGATGGAAATTAAATCGTGTTCAAAATGATCACAATAAAAAAGGTTGACTCATTCTTCCTCAAACATAGCAGAGAGGATGAAAATATTTCACAGCACTCTGATTCAACACAAAACGTGGCTTTTGTAGCATATTGGAGCTGTATGCCTAGGAAGAGTTTACTAGTTTGAGGCCACTGATTATGAATCTGCTATTATTATCTTAATCTATCTAATTGCAAAAAAAAATATTTTCCACTTAGTCACAAATACTGAAAACGTCAGCCACAATAGATGTCAGCCATACCTGACAACACAATTTAATTGCTTATGAAAATCAAGCAGTACGTATTTCTCTGATTGGCCCAGTGGGACAAAATCCTTACACTTCACCTTTTCCCAAACATTCTTCCCTAGTTACACCAGCTTGTCTCTCAAAGGATATAATATATACATGTTTTTACCATGTGAGGACCAAAACCTGGAGTCGGAACATTACATCAAAATAGATCTAGGCCTTCAGATTTTTATCAAAGCTTGAAAAATTATTTTTCTCTAGCCAGAGAAACAAAATCCCATCTTTGCCCAGCATGACAACATTGAGTTGTAAAAAATGCCTCATACTCACCGCTATGACTCCACCTGGTCTTGTAGGTAGGAATGAGGATTCTGAGGGGCAAAAAAAAGGAAAACAAAAAAAGAGAAAAAATATCCATTATGAAAATTCAAAATCAATTTGTCAAAAGCAAAATTTCAAACAAAACAAAAGGGCCTGCTAAATTCAAGTGTTTAAAAAAAACAAAAAAACAAGTATTATTTTTTTAAATATTCAAAATCTATCTCAAATACAATGAGTATGTTCTCTTGGCTTAGACTTAGGCTAAGAACACTACAAACATTTAAAAAAGAAATAAAAATGCGCACAAAGTTTCCTTGCCACTGTATACTTTAGCTGGTACCATTACATGTTAAACTATGCATACATTGAAGGAAATGTGATAACTGCAATAATGAAAATAGTTACAAAATCAGCACTCTAGCTTTCACATTTGGGACATAAAGAGTAAGAAAATGAGGCTTTCATTATCATAATGAATTGCTTTTCATAATTTTAATTAATAATAATAGCAAGACATAAAAGTTATGCTTTCTTGATACACCAAAATACGGAACAAAACTATTTCAATTTCACTTTTATTTAACAACTACAACAAACTAAAGCCACTGATTAATTCAATGGTTTCTAAACAGCTGCCTGGCATTGATGAGAGAGAGAGAGAGAGAGAGAGAGAGAGAGAGAGAGAGAGAGAGAGAGAGAGAGAGAGAGAGAGAGGGAGAGAGAGAGAGAGAGAAGAAATAAAAGCATTTTACAGTTTACATCACAGAATCAAGAATCAGTGCCATGAACAGGTTATGTTTGCTTTACAGTACAGACAGAAAAAGTTCCAGTTCCAGTTCATATCAACGTGACAAGCACTGCCACCACAACAGAGTGATGGTTGGTGGGTCAGTTCAAGTTGAAATAGAGGCAAGAAATTTTGGACAGCAAAAGCAACCATGCCATGACAAAGTACATGTGAATGTGTCTCCATGATTGAATCGTGATGTCTCAAATTTATGATATTAAAAAAATTCCTTGGGAGAATGTTTGTGAAAATATGTACTAGGCTTTTCCCCGCAGGACTGGTTTCCCAATGGATAAAAGTATGAGAAATTATTTGTCAAGAGTTAAAGTAGATGTTAAAAGATGATGATATAAGTTTGTGTATGTAATACATATGTGTACATATATATATATTAATAGCCACAGTGAGACTAATGGAGAAATAAATCTATACAATAAAATGTACGGGTATATGGACAAATAAAGGCACTGATATGTCTTATGCATAGTTACCAAGCTATCTGTTGATTAATTAAAGTTTTTCAAAGAAATAATCATGAGTTGGTTATTGTTCTTTAAGAAAAGGATAATTAATCTGAAAGAGATAAATATAATTATTTAGATACAAACTAAAATTTAAAAACAAACACATGGGACTAAATCTCAGAAGAAAAGAAAAACCAAACACTGAAGACTTGAGAGGCAGTTGATGCTGGACGTTGCAAATTTGACCACAATGGCAAAGACAATGTTCAATTTACAAATACATGCAGCACAACACAATACAATCGACACATCTCCTGTGGCTGTATGGTTAGAGAAACAAAATAAGAATGAGAAACACATTTCCCACTACACACTACAAGATGCAAAGCCAAAACATTTCACAATGAAGAATATGATATAATAATAATATGTACGTAAATTCTATGAACATACCTGCAGAATTAATCACACACACATTGATAGGAGTTAAATAATAACATATGACAAAACACAAACAAAACAACATTCCCTAAATAAAAGAAAGTTCAATATAAGAAGCATGATTTAGAGAAAGAAAAGTAAAATAAGCTCCCAATAAGATAATGAAGGATTAAGGAGTATGTACATCATATTGAGACTTAAAACAACAGGTGATGTAATCGCTAGAACAGGACCCTGCTTTTATCAACTACAAGGCTATCAATACATACACAGATTGCAATATGTATATATGTACAACGTGTGGAGAAAGCCAGTTAAACTTCCTGTTATTCATTGCCTCGCATGACAATACGTATCACAACAACAATAGTATCTAGATGTATTTGAAAAAGGAATATCCCATCAATATACAGGTAAAAAACAAAAACACAACAGGAAAGAAAAGACTGACACAGACAAACAGACAGTGGGTTATAACGACCCTTGAAAATGATAACCAGTGAGAAAAGTCTTCCTAAGCCCTTGGTTGGTTGCCTGTTTAACGCCTATTTTAATCATTTGTCATTTCAAAGGCAAAGCTACCTGGAGAAGACAATGTCCTGCCACACACAGATTAACAGAGAGATCCCTGGAATTGCTCACCCAGTCAGTGTATACTGACACTGACACCAGGCACGCACGCTACACTGTACAAATGGGGGCGAGCTGACGCCCCGACGTGCAGGAATTGTAAAATCCACCCCCAGACGGTGGAGCATCTGGTCGAAGGGTGCCCGGTAACGAAGCTTGTCAGTGGTTTCCAGTCGGTTCAAACAACGCTTTCCATGATTGGGTGAAGAGTGGTATGGGGGTGGCATAAGTACCCAACCGAAACTACTACTACTACTGACACCAGGGCAACCAATGTTAAAAACATTTCTGAAGCTGACACTGTTCCCATTGAGCCATGCAATTGTTTACTCTGCCAGTATATTATAACCCTACTCAAAATATCCTATACAACATACATACACGTAGTTCTACTGGATAAAAAGACATACGAGACAAGCTCAAGCAGACTTAACCCTTTCAATGCTAAAGTTGTTTCTAATCAACTTTGTAACTAGACTTCATGATTTGCCTGTTTTTATATCAGATAAATCAGATTTCAGTGGACTGACATTTTATGCCAAAAGCCTGAAATTTAGGTAAAAGAACACGTAAATTTGGTATATTCTGCATACTATAGTTTGGATAGAATCATATCCTGCTGTGACAGTGAAACAGTTTTAGACTGATTCATCATCTTGCAAGGAAAACAACACAGAAAGAATAAAAGTGGATGACAACAATAAACAAACACATCGATTCCATTTGCCCTGTACCTGGTCTCAAGCTTCAGATTCTGTTTTATCCTTGAGGCCAAAAAAGGAACAGTACAGAAAAGATTAATTCACAAAGAAAGAAAAAAAAAAGCATTCTTAAAATGAAAAGAAAATTTCTTGTCATTGTCAGCATAACATTTGACTCTTAGTTAAGAAATAGGGTCGCATGGGGAAACAAAAGGGGGAAAAAGATTGAAAGAGGAAAAAAAGAGAGATAGAAAAGGCGAAAGGGAACTGGAAATAGTATTTACATGGTACAAGGTGGTTAAAGAGAATCAGAAAGAAAATTAGGTAGGTACAAGCATTTCATTGTCAAAATTTAAATAAAATGTGTTAATCATACAAACAACAACAATGAACAGAAAAAAATGGATTCCAAGACAAAGGTTGATATTTTAAACAAGGACAAAACCCAAAACTGATCACAGTTACAGCCCTGAAAGGAAAAGGTCAATGATGGAACAATACAACCGTTTGTCAACATGTACACACACAGGTTTCCATCCATGTCATTTTTCAATGCTATGCAGGGTAGGCACAAGTAAACATAGAACAAATTAAGAAGGCACACTGCAACAGAGGTATCTCAGGGCATCATTCCATTAATCGATTGCTTCTTTTGTTTGTAAGCCAGTCAGTCAGTCAGTCAGTCAGTCAGTCAGCTAGCCAACCAACCACCCAGCCAGTCAGTCAGCCAGCCAACCAACCAACCACCCAGCCAGTCAGCCAGCCAGCCAACCACCCAGCCAGTCAGCGCAGCACACAGCATGCTTCTAGAAGTCACAACTCTTCAACATTGTTTAAGTCCTAGGCAAACAAGACAAATCATGTTTTAGTTTAGTAAGAAGATGTAGGCCACGTATTTGTTAATTATCCAGAGCCTTTGAGGGGAGGCAATACACTCCGGATCTCCAGACACATCAAATGGGGGAAGGGGAAGGGAGGGGAGAGGATATGGGCATCCTCTTCACCCCTCCACTAAACCCGCCATGCAAACACCATGGGCAGCATTCCCAATTACCTCATCCATCTAATTGTCGCCACCCCGCTGTCGTCGAGCTCTACGAGCCGCCCGATCGTCTCCATCCCCATCAGGCGCTTGCTGCTCCCTTTCCTCTCGCCTCCGCCTCCTACGAGCCTCCCTCTCCTCTTCCTCTGCTGATGGACCATCACCGGCCTCAGCTTTCTCCCTCTCCTCACGACGCTTCCTCCGCCTCGCCTCTCGCTCCTCTTCTTCTGTAACAGGGGCTTCCTCTTCTTTCGGTTCCTCAATGACAGGCTTTTCCTCAGGTTTCTCCTCTGCAACCTCCTTCTTCTCTTCTTTCTCCCCTCCCATGTCAAGACCTTCATCTGACTTCACTTCCTCTTCTTTCGATTCCTTTTTTGGCTCTTCTTTCACTTCCTCCTCCTTCGGCTCTTCTTTCACCTCCTCCTCTTTTGGCTCTTCTTTCACTTCCTCCTCCTTTGGCTCCTCTTTCACTGCCTCCTCCTTCGACTCTTCTTTCACTTCCTCCTCCTTCGGCTCTTCTTTCACTTCCTCCTCTTTTACTTCTTCCTTCAGCTCCTCTTTCACTTCCTCCTCTTTTACTTCTTCCTTCAGCTCTTCTTTTACTTCTTCCTTCAGTTCCTCTTTTACTTCCTCTTCTTTTGGCTCCTCTTTTACTTCCTCCTCTTTCTTTGGTTCTTCTTTAACCTCCTCTGCTTGTTCAACATTTTCTTCTTTATCATCTTTACCTGGTTTTTCTTCCTCTTCCTTAGGCTTATTCTCCACTTCTTCCTTTCCTTTATCTGTGTCATCATCTTTACTTTCTACTACTTCTTCTTTCTTCTCTTCTGTCTCTCCCTCACCAAAATCCAGGCCTTCGTCCTCATCATCGTAAGATTTTTTAAATCGGTTTTTGAAAGCAGCAGCAGGATCGTCCTTTTTGGGCTCACTTTCTTCATTCGCCTCTTGTTTTACCTCCTTCTTCTCCTCCTCTGCAGCGGCTTCTTCCTTCTCCTCCTTCTCTGCAGCGGCTTCTTCCTTGTCCTCCTTTTTCTCCTCTTCTTTCTTCTCCTCAACTTCACCAAAGTCCAGCCCTCCTTCATCCTCATCCTCATACGCCTTTTTGAATCTGTTCTTGAAGGCTGCTGCGGGATCATCTTTCTTTTCTTCAACCTCCTCTTTCTTCTCTTCCTCCTCCTCTTTTTTCTCTTCCTCCTTCTCCTCAAATTCACTAAAGTCCAGCCCTCCCTCATCTTCATCTTCATGTTCCTTTTTGAATCTGTTCTTGAAGGCTGCCGCAGGATCATCCTTCTTTTCTTCCACTTCTTCCTTTTTCTCTTCTTCTTTCTTCTCTTCCTCCTTCTCCTCAAATTCACTTAAATCCAATCCTCCATCTTCCTCATCATCATAATCTTTCTTGAATCTATTCTTAAACGCAGAAGCGGGGTCATCTTTCTTTTCTTCAACTTCTTCTTTCTTCTCCTCCTCCTTCTCCTCTCCATCAACCTTCTCCTTTCCTTCTTCCTTCTCACCCTCCTCCGAATCTTTAGCCTTTTCATCAGCAGTTTCAGCATCTTTGTCATCTTTTTTCTCTCCTTCCTTGTCTTCATCCTCCTTTTCCGGCTGTATTTAGATAAAACGTTTGTAAATATAAATTTAAAACATAACATTATCAAGTAAATAGTAAACATGAAATGAAATGAAAAACTGTCCAACACGTAACTGCTCTTTTTCTCTGGGACAGAGATTGAAATAGGGAACATATGAAATATTAAGTATACATATTTGGAACTTTGATGGAGATGAGATGGGCACTAGGTTTGATATGAAAGGATGAGGAATGTAATACAAGGAATATGTATTTATCGGACACTGTAGAGCTTGTTTTCAATACCAACATTTTCACAGAGGCAAAATATGCAGTCCTCCATGGCTAAAACACATTTTCAATTGATCAAAACTCATAAAAAGGAATGTTCAAAATTATTTTTCTGTCGTTTCAGAAATTGCTTATTACATTACAAGCGCATTGAGGCCTTTGTAAACAGATACCAGAATTTTATTTTCTGTTATTAATATTATTATCTGTGACAGTGCCTTGTTTGCATAATATTAATATACAGGACCAAGTTTAATCCAAGGGTATGTAACTCTGGATGAAATCTTTGGTAGAGCATAAGATCATATCCTCTATCATTATACCTATTACTTTTTGTTACAATATCAATCTTCAATTTAAACAAAAATTCTCATTGTAGAATTATTTTGAAAAAAAATTGTGAAATTTATCCACAACTTGTTTTTAATTGAAATGGTGATAAAAGATCACAACAGACCATAAAATAGTGAGAGAAGTAAATATCAGATCTGTCAATAAAAGACAGTCCTAAAAAAATTAATCAAATTTTGCTAGAGAAAAAGCTATGATATTTATGAATTTTTTTTTTAAAAGGTACATAAAATTGTATTATATGCCATATAAATATAAAGCCATTATATTAGTTTTGTATAGAGAGATATGTTTTCACTTACACGGTGAAAGTTCAAGCCATACCTACTTCGTTTGAAGCAAGTCAAGTCAATAAATTGGTGTGTATGAAATGAAAATTAAAGCGAAGTCTATTTTTATCCCAAACAATTTACAGATGATGGTGAGTTGACATATAGGCCAAGCTGGCACTGAAAACTGACTGACGAAGACATTTGTAAAAAAAAAAAAAGCTGCATTATAATGGTAATCAGGATTTTTTTTTAATGTGGTAAATTTTAAAAAGATAATAAAATTTGTTTCAGCAAATATCATAGGTGATGGCACTACAAAGGGATGTTATCATTTGTAATACTTTTGTGACCAAAAACAGAAAAAAAGAAAAAGAAAAGTGAAATCAAAATACAAGAAGGTTAATAAAACTGTTCAAGCTATGATACTTTTACATTTACATGTTTAACTATTGACAACCATACTTTAGTTTTAACAAAAATGAAAGTAGATATATTATAACTGTAAACAAAAAGTGTCAGCATTGCCGATTCTTGATTAAATTTTTCTGCTTCTCATATCAACCCAATTTTGCAAGAGTTAAAAAAACAAAAAACCCACAAAGAATGCCCTCCCTGGATTGAAAGTCATTATGGTCTGTTAAATTATGGGAAGAAAAAAGACATAGTTACAAATTAGAGTGCTCTCTACGACAAATGAGACGACTGCCTGAATAGACATTAAAATTTAACTCTCGTTTGAATATTTCCAATATCAATTTAGATGCAAATAAACATCAACATTTTTAACAGCAAGGTAAGCACAAAGAGAATGACATGAGGTAACAGAACAATGAATGGAGTCTACGAAGCTACTGCAAAATAAGCTACAGTTTGATAGCAGATATCAGGATGTTAAATGTGAATTAGACAGATGGGAGATATTAAATGATGATGATAATAATGATGAGAGCAATGATGATGACAAGGGTGAAAATAATTTTCCACACCATGCCACAGCAAGCCAAACTACCTGATCTTGTTTCTCTGTTTCTTCTTCTTCCTATTCATAAGATATTGAAGACAAAATATTAGTCTATATTCTACATCATGATCTGTTTTCAATCCAAATACATATACAATTCCTTACTAAAAAATCATTAACAAGTATTTGGAAAAAATAAAGATATATAATATGTGGTGAAGATTCCTGAAAAACCTTGATGAAAACACAGTACATTATCTGGAAACAACAAAAACTTTCAAACAAAAACCCAAAATCTTTCTAATTTGTTCAAACACAAAGCACAGTGAAACCTTAATGAAAATCAAATAATTAAACAAAAAAGAGTGCATTGTGTAGGGCATTGTGTCAGTGGAAAATTTTCATTTTTCTAAATAAATCATATCTTGTATAAAAGAGTGATGAGGGCCATCCTATCCTTTACAATCCTTGGCCAAGAGCAAATATGGCATACTATGCCGGAAAGGGCTGAAAACTTTATGAATAATTATAAATAGGGGAGAAACCAATGCTTGTAATGACAGTAACACTCGAGGAAGCTGAATCGGTCAGTTAATTGGAAGAAAGAGGAAGAAGAAAAAGAAAAAGAAGAGAGAGCCTGAAAATAGATTATTAATGGACTTATCATTGAGCATGTGAAGCACCTTGAACTTCCTATAATAATAGGATAAAGCACTCTATGCATAGAGAGAGATTGTTATTATCATTACGGATTATGATCTGCCCTGAAGGCCTAATTGTTTCCATCACCAAGTGACGAGAGAGAGAGAGAGAGAGAGAGAGAGAGAGAGAGAGAGAGAGAGAGAGAGAGAGAGAGAGAGAGAGAGAGAGAGAGATTGGAAAGAACAGAAGTAATGGACAGATAGACAAACATAAATAAAAAAGTGGAAGAAAGATATTTACACTACTTATTGATATAATATATATAATAATTCATATATACGATACCTTGCAATAAATTTCTTTAAAAAAACAATCAATGATAAAGATTAAGATCAAGAACATCTTATCACCAACAAATTTACTCTAACAGGTTATAACGATTTTTCTCTGTAATCATTTTACAACATAAAATTAACCCCCCCCCCCCTTCCAATTTCTCCCTCCTTAATCCTATTGTACCCTTTCCTATTCACATGCAGAGCAGCATATATAAATGGATAATACATGATACAATGAATTTGCCTTTGTACTGGTGGCCTAAAAATGGAATAGATTATTCACCAAGCCAAAGGTTTAACAATACCAGCAGAAATAAACCATAACTTAACAGGCCCTTCGACTTGGAGCCTATCCTTACTTCTTGAGTTTGAAACCAACAGCTGGCAACAATAGCTAGCCACAGAACACGACGCTGGTCTATTGCAGATATTTTCCTTTACCGACAGGAGTGTTGGTACTCATTTACAACACAATTGAAAGTAAATTACCTTGCCCAAGATCAAGTGTTTCTGTCTGGTAGGAACGAACCACCTCCCTCACGATATGAGCCGTGTTGCTACAGTACAATCAACACATACCCCTTATTAAAATAACTTTAAAACAACTAGAATGATTTAAGTAAGCAGTCACTCTTAAATCTACAAATCTTATGTTCAACAATACATCCATTGCTGAAACTGTCATATATATATAGCATAGTTTATGAGAAAAAAAACAGCCCTTAATAACCGGAATTGTGCATGCAGAAAAGTGTGCAATATATTACTGTCATGGAATATAATAGGGACTTTTGAGAGCAGTGCAGAAAATCAGGAAACTTGAAGTCAACCTGAATCAATTGTTCAGGCTAAATCTGGAAATTAGCACCATAAGAAATGAGGGGGAAAAAGGATAACTCTGCATTCAAATAACTTACCCCAGTGACCGTCACGGACGCCTTGGAGACCTTGTTTGGGTTTTCCATTTTCAAAAACTCGTACAGTTGCTCCCATTCTATTGCATCAGCAAATTTTTCATAATCCTGACAACGAATTAAAAACAAAACATGTCATGCTGAGTTTTCATTCACTTCCTAGTTTTAATCAGCTATTTATGTGACAAACAGACTGCAATCTTCAGCTCATAAGTATATTAATAGAGGACAATTGTCTAGACCAAAAACTTAATTCAATACCCTACCAATCATTCTATTGAGAAGTTAATATCATAATACACACCATCATGTGCATATCTATGAATGGACATCGCCATTACTATCCTTTGTTGTAGGTTTAACTATCAGGTCCGATCTCTGAGTTGTTTGTTCATGTGGAATGTGGTCTTGAGTTTTGTCTTCATTGCTCTTATGAATGTGTTGTTATTGTAAAAAGCTCTGAGCTCTAAGGAGAAAAGGTGCTGAAAAAATATATGTATTAGCATCAATTTTGTAGACGACTTACTCCACAATACTCATCGCCCTTGAAGATCTGTGGCGGCGTAGGTTTCTGGCTGGGCTTCTTCGGGGTACTGTTAGAATGCATGAATTTCCGTTGCTCTTCATTTCTTGGGTCAAGGACATCTATGACTTCAAAGTCAATCTTCAGCGACTGTAAGATGTCTTTGATATGCTGTTGTTTCTTACGCACCTAAAAACAAACATAACAAGATATAATAGATCTAATTCTAATTGGTTTCTTTTGATAATTTTTGTGAATCTTACATTCTTATTATATCCATTTTGAACAATAAGGCATTTATAGTGAGTGTCTATAGACATAGAGAGATTTTCTGTTAAAATACATACTATACACACAATACACAGTGTTTCAAGCCCAAAAATTGTATAAAAGTGCTCCCTCTCTCCCTCCCTCACTCTCTATAAGATCTATCTTTTTTAATTACAGACACATACACCTCCAACTTTATACACATTCTATTTGGTAAAAATTATGACCCTTATGAAATACTGGCCAAAGAATGTTGATAAGTTGAATTTAGAATACACTGGGGGTAGAGGTCAGTAACATAGTGCATACAGTAGTATTTGGACAATAACACTGGTGTGTAGACTCAGTTGCATTATGTATGGTGGAACCATCTTTTATAATACAGTGCACAAAATTAATTCCTCAACTAATGTGTGGCTCTCTCTACGCTCTGATAACCTACGATCCTAGACCTGTTAGTCTATAAATGCTATTTAAATTAGAAGTAAAAAAATGTTGCTATATATATTCGATATTACACCATATATAATTCAAAAGTGGCAAAATAAAACACCTGCAAAGCCTCTGGTGAGAATAAATAGTTCTTTAAGTAAACTTGCTTCTAGTTTTTGTCATAACTACAAGGATTTATTAAATCAACACACTTAAATTTCCTCTAAGTGGACTAGATAGACCCTGGGAGTGATTATTCTCACCCATTTGCGAGTTTCTTTATTCCACAGTACATTTTCAAGATGAAGATGACGCGAGATTCATGTTGTTCTCCAAAGGAAAGGAGAGAATTACCCCCTGGCAGCCAGACAAGCTGTGATGTAAGGAGCCTCTGTTCTTTCACACCCACTTGCTCTCCATCTGGCTGTGATTGAGCCAGTCACTTAGCTTAGCTTTCAGTCCCTCATCACTTAGGCGGTGAGTTAGTGGCTTTGCAAAGATTACATTTTTTGAGTCCGTGAAAGACGCGTCTTTTTTTCAGCAGAGGTAATATGAATTTCATTTCTCGACTGATATTATAGAAAGAGAACATCTATTCTTAGTAAAAAAAAATACTTGTTCCAGACCGTTTTCAAATCAGCGAGAAAACTTTTTAACCGATGCAAGCAACACATCAGGGCAAATCTAGATAATATAAGAAACAGTGAAAATGGACGCAACCGTTTTGTATCAGCCAATGAAAATCACCTCCCTACCTCTTGAGAGGCACTGAGAATAAGAAATTTAGTAGGGTGAGAATCTAATTTTTTTTGCCTCGCAACTGGGTGAGAATTGACAGCCGTGTGAGTTGTTTTGGTTTGTTGTTTTTTTAGGGTTTTTATGTTCTACTAAAAGTAGGTAGACTAGATCTAGAGCTAGATAGTGCACCCAAGTGAAAAGCAAGAAGAGTGATATTATGCATTGTCTTATTAATGAGTAGATGAGTAAATAATCTCTAAATCATTGCATAGACACGCAAGACGATTGAGATTATGGAGTCTCATCCGTATTGTCTTGCAAGCAGATCAATCAATCAAGACAAGACAATTATCATAAAAAAGCACTCTGACAATAACAACAAATTGACATGGCAAAATATCTACCTCATTGCTGAAAGCAGAGTTGCTGAGAAATAATCTGACACTCATTGTGAAACAGTCGAAAGTGAGTAGACTAGCGGTCAA
Source organism: Melibe leonina (assembly GCA_031471865.1). NCBI lineage: Eukaryota > Metazoa > Mollusca > Gastropoda > Nudibranchia > Dendronotidae > Melibe > Melibe leonina. The sequence continues at coordinate 944 of JAUEKZ010134227.1, read as the reverse complement.
TTTCTGGGATGAAAGATCCCTGTCTTGGCTGTCTTCAGTTCTTTACCCGATAAGGAAGTTTACAAAGTTTTCTTGGGCGGAAGTTCTCAACGTCATCGTTTTCCGTGTTGAAGAGCTACTTCGAAGGATTCTTAGAACATGTTTTGATGACGTTTAGCACATTTTTGTGAAATCCATGTTTCTTGTTGCTGGGGCAAGTAAACATTCTCATTACCGCAAAAATACCTTCCTTATCCAATGTGATTATTCCTTGACAAGGTAAGCCGGTTATATTCTGGTATGTATTTGGAATTACTTGAGGATGAACCTGGGATTTTAGAGAATACTTTGGTTGGATATTTAGAAGTCAAAGGGACATTCAGTTTAACAATGATGAATAACAAGAAATGATATTCAAAATTCTAAGACGTCTAAGAAGATTGTAAAGAATAGCTGAATGAAATAACTCTAGGGCTCTTGGGCTTGCTTGATTTGTCAACAGTAAGTTTATGACAAACCAGAGATCCAGAGTATACTTCCTAGTTTTACATTAAACTGTATCAGTTGGTACAGGCCTCCAAATAGTTTTATTTAGGCAGTCTTCTTTTTATAAAGTAATGAACTGAAACTTGTTCAATCATGAACATCTAATTTTGAGCACTTGCCTTTGGAGATGACCAGACTCATCTAGAGATTATTTTAAATTTGTTTTTTTAACCTGCGCATTGCAAAAATATAAGTAAAGTTACCTTTCGGAATAACACAGCATATATTGTATTTTCAAGTCAACTGTTGAAGATTTAACATAGAGACTAGCTAGGCACACTGATTCAAATTAGATACTAGAAATTCAATTTTATTTGGTCTAAATCACTTATAGTTTTAGTGTAGCGCGGTGGCCTAACTGGTAGCGACGCAGCACAGAACCCGGGGGCTCCGGGTTCGATTCCTACCAGGGGCACTTC
>JAUEKZ010133791.1:0-12652 GCA_031471865.1 Melibe leonina | reverse complement strand
CGAGCTGTTCCAGTCTTGAACAAGTGTTTGACATCTACATCCAACCCCTTGGAGATCCGTGTAGCTGCTGCTGAAGCCTTCAGAAGAATGCCCTGCGATATTGAGGTAAATATTGCCATTTCAAAAAATGAAATTAATGCACTTTTTTTCTCACTTTCCAAAATGAACAAAAGGATTATTTAAAAGAACATCCCCGCATTTAATATTGCTATTTTTCTGAATGTACATTTCATTAGTGCATGTATATATATCTGATTTATATATATTCCTTTTAAATATCACTGTTAAACGCATTGAGCATGACAACCTCCTGGTAATGCGCAATATAAGAGTTATTTATTATCATTATTATCAATCTGTTTTATTTCTCTAATCTTTAACAAATCTGACAGGATAAGCATCTGTGGAACACTTTGAGTGAAAAAGAGTTGGACTCTGAACTGAGGATCAATGCTTTCTTGTCCCTGATGCGCTGCCCTACTGAGGCTACTTTGGGCAAGATTGCTGCTTTTCTGAATGCTGAAGATGATGAACAAGTCGGAGCCTTTGTCTACAGCCACCTGACCAACTTGAGGGAGACCTCAGATCCCCACAAACAGACTGTGGCCGAAGCCATCAACAAGTGAGTCATTATTTAAACAGGCAAATATTTTAGAATAGTCCCAACTTGAATTGATTCAATAGTTAAAAGAAAAGCCCAACTTTCCAGGTGAACATTTATTTGTTTGGACACAAAGTGTTTTTCAACAGAAGTCTTAGATTTAAAAAGAAATAAAAAGGACATAAAAACAGATGTGCCTAAACAAAATTCAATTGAATTGAATTCTACTTTTTCTTAAGATGTTCCACCAGCATTGCCACATTTATAAAAAAGTGCGTTGTTTCTGACAGATCAGCTCAAAATTTCAACCGAATCTGAATTATAAAATTATCAAAGACATTTATCTAACTTGATGCCTTTTTCCACAGCTTAGCTTTGAACAAAGAGTTTGACCTGAGCCCACTGAAATACTCCAGGAACTTTGAAGTGTCTGCACTCATCAACAAACTCAACACCGGTGTCACAGCTGAAAGCAACCTCATCTGGTCTAACAAGGCTCAGCTGCCTAGAGCTGTCTCCGCCAACTTGACGGTGGAATTGTTTGGTCAGTCCATTAACCTCTTGGACTTTGGAGGTCGTCTAGAGGGATTGGAATATCTCATCAAGAATGTCTTTGGACCATATGTGAACTCAAACAATAAGGAATCCTGGTCAAAGGTGAGGGACGAAAATATATCTTCTTTGGAAATGTTTTTGTATCTGGAATCATGTGAGCATGTTTGGTTTGCTGTTAATTATTACTGCATATTTTTGAAACATGAGTAAAGAGATTGATTGAATTGTAATTAATTATAGATGTTCATTTAGAATTGCATACTGAATAGCTTGACTTGTCTCTGATCAGGTTGATGTTGACAGTGTCAAAGGCTCTGTCTACGGACGTGTGTTTGGCAATGAAATGCTCTTCATGCACTCCCAGACTACAAAGTCCTTGTTTGGAGACAAATCATTCAACTGGTTGGAAATGCTCATCAAGCTGTCCAAGGAACAACACATGGCTCTAACACAAACTGTCCAGTTTATGGATGTCTGGTACGTTCAGTGTTTATTATTTATGGGCAAATTCACATAAAGATATCACATACTTTACAAATAATCTTCTTGCTTGTGTGATTTAGTGAAAGGTTCTGTAATGACAGAAAGAATCTAGCAAAAGTAATTTTGGAACATTCTTTTATAATGTGGAATACTCATTGCACCAGGCAGTAGACATACAAATGCACCAGACAACAACTTCATATCAGTAACAATACAATTATATTTCAGCATGGTGATTCCATCTTATGCTGGTCTCCCCATCCACCTGAGAGTTAATGGAACTGCCACTGTTGATCTCAACATGAGTGGAAAGATGGACATGCGTAAGGCTGGATCTTCCCCAAGGTCAATGGATGTGGACGGAGAAGTCAGGCCAAGGTACTATAAGGACATGCATTATAAATGCAGCCGCCGCTTTGGTATATGATCGAAAATTAGATATAAAAACAAAACAATCCTAATGGTATTGTGGATTGAGTCCATCATATTAGAAAAGAACATTATTTTGGCATTTAGAATTGTATCATTTGAGCAAGTTCTCTCAAATCTAAAATGCAATTTTCAGCAATCCGTCAGTTGTGCTCTGTTATCTTACTTTAGCATTCTTTTATAAAAAGTCATCTATAAAAAAAATAATCTCTTCTAACAGCGCTGCCCTTGAAATCACTGGTACTCTGTTTGTTGACTCATTTGTGACCAAGACCGGTTTGCGAATGCGTAACACCTTGCACACCAGCACATCCATGAAGGGCCGTATTCAACTGAACAGAGGACAACAACTCAGCATGGAGCTGGACACCCCAGAGGACAAAATGGAAATCTTTGATGCAAGGTTGGTATATGATAGTTAAGAATTTAAACCATTTGGTTGTGATGTGAAAATTAACATAGATTTTTTATATTTTTTTTATTGATTTTTGAGTTCAGCATTACAATTGGTCTAACTCCTTCTAAAAGCTCAATGTTTTGGGTGTTCATTAAGTTCATCTGTCACTCATTTCAGGTCTAAATTCTTTGTTCTTCATGATGATATTGAACAAGAACAAGAGATGATCAAAGAGAACAAGAAAGAATTGAAAGTCTGTTCTGGTGAACAATTGACCAAGATTACTGGTATGGAACTGTGTGGAGAGCTCAGCTTCCCCAATGCATCCATGAAGGCTGACAGCCCCTACTTCCCCATGACTGGCCCATCCTCTGTCAGTGTCACTCTTTTCAAGAAGGACTCTCACTCTGGATACAAGCTCTTTGCCAAGAGAGTGGAGGTATGTCTCAGGCAAATATCCTGGTCTTTGCTTGATATATGAGTATATTCATCTGAATTGATTTTATTTTCTGGTCTTCATTAAAAACAAACTAAAACAGTGAAGTTAATTATTTCTTCTCTGAGTTGTGAGTCTGTTGCAATATATTAAAGTGTATGTAACACATATTCTTCGCCTTTGCTTGTATAGAAGAATTTGGCTCACGAAGGCAAGGAAATTGAAAAAGAAAACACAAGTTGGGACATTTGGTTTGGGACTAGGAATCTGAGATCAGAGGAGGAGGAATGCATGCTAGACTAAATGTTTTACAGTGGCATTTCAATTTATTACTACCCTGACCTCTCTGTCCATTTGCAGAACAAGAAGGCCAGCATTGCTCAGATTTCCTTGAACACACCAGGATCCCAGATGGATCGTGCTATTTCTGTTGATGTATCCATTAACTACAAAAAACAGAATGCTGAAATCAACTTAGTTTCTCCTTGGAAAAAATTATCATTGAATGGTAAACCATATTTGCTTTTTACACCTTATACTTTGAATGATTATTGTCTGTATATTTGCAGAAACAGAAATATTCTTTTTACATAATTTGATTTTTTGTAATAATCAAATTAAATTGCAATCATTTTAATTTTCATTTAGTTCACTTATCACAAAATACTTTATCCAAATTTAAGTACCATGTGCTTTTGGTGCACTTCCTTTTCTTTTTCTTTTTGTTGTTGTATGCAATCAAGGGAAAACAAAATCATGCACACATTTATTTTTATTGTTGAAGAAATGCTACTAATTTGCAAGTAAATTCTAAAAAAATTTTTGTGTGTTATTGATGGTGGTAAAGGAATAAAAAATTAGAGAAACGTTTCTATTTTGAAGAACTTACTAAAGTATACTGAGTTGGGTATAGAGGAATATTTAGATAATAAAAGAAATTCTTCAACTACTAAATTATTTCCATAATGGAGCCTCTCTAGATGATGCAGTTAATATTTTTTATTACTCTTATTTCAGGAAATATGATAGATGAGAAGGAACTGAAAAGTTTGAGTGGAAACCTAGTTGTAGACAACAAGGATACTTACGCAATGGCAGGAGAGGTCAAAATTTCACAGTCTAAGTCCAAACTCCAGGTAACTCCTATGTTTGAGGTACGACGCCCTGGTGCTGACAACATGCAACTGACTGGCTCTTTCTCAATGGAAAAGCCTTTGAAATCAGTCAACATGGAAATGTCTCTCTCTGGTGTGAACAAGCTCCCTTACACTATCAGTGGTAAGTTTCTTTGATAAAAGAGAAAATATTAATAATCACTCACAACATTTCTTTTTTTGGGAAAATAAAATTCATTCATATCTCCCATCAAAGTTAAGATTTAGTGATAGTAAATAATGAGCCACACGCCTAATTATTATGTGCAAAGATGTTATTCATAAATTTTTGTTACTTTGATCTTTTTTTTTTTTTCAGCTGCTCTGACCAACACCAAAAAGGAGAAAAGTGCTCAAGCTAGTATCAGCCTTGATGGCAAAAAGGAGTATTCTGTCACAGCTTCAAATGTCATGAGCATTATGGGAAAGAAATCTGTGATTGCTGTTGTCAAGAATCTTTTGGAGGTTGAGTGTCCAGAGAGAAAATTGGTTACAATTTCAAGCAAAACAGACTACAGGCAAGACAAGTCCTTGAAGCATGACTCCAGCTTTTTTGTCTATAAGGCCCTGAAACGACCAGCCACCCTCAAAGGTATATCTAATATATTTTTGTTGGTCGTAAGTTGATCTTTTAAAATAATGGTATGCTTTGTAAATTTTCTTTTACACTTATAATTGACTTTGCTAAAAAAATGAATGATTCACTATAATTCATTGCATTCATTTTAATCTTAATATTCATCTTCTCCAGTGAATTTATTAAAGACTGAAAAGAGAAAGACTAACAGCTACAAGGGTGTGCTGAATCTGAAATCTTCTCTCTTCACTGGAAGCATTGTCAGCACAATTGGCAGAAAACCCAATGGCTTTACATCTATCATTTCTAAGATTGATTATTCAGTTCCAAAAGTTGCAAGAAACACAATCAATCTCTCTGGAAAATTCAATGATAGAAGCACTAAGAGCTACAAGTCATACATCTTACAGAGGTGAGAGGTCATGCTTTGACATAGAAATTTGAGAAATATTACTTTTTCCAAAAAAAAGAATTGCACTCATTTGTTGAATCAGCTTAAAATAGCACTCTCTGAATTTAGGAATCAGAATATCTGACACATCTTTATTTGATGGATTTCCCGCATAGACCAATCTTGAAATATGTGTCATATCAAGTAGATCTATACATATATTTATACAATCATAACACATAAAAATTGTTTTGTTTCCTCAATGTTTCACTCTGTTCTTAAATTTTATGACCTTTTTCTGCCTTACAGATTGGTTTCACATTGAGTATTATATTCTTAAAACTCAAACACTTTCATTACAATCTAAAAGTCCTAAGACAAGTACACAATATTTTGCCGAGTTGTACAATTAATTGAACATAGATTGGTTAAATGCTTACTAAAGATCAAACTTAAAAGTTGTAATGTTCATTAAAAATAGGTATCGTATATTGCATTGTATTAAAATATAATTTCAGCACTGTGAGTGTAAAGAAGAACCCAGAATACAATTCAAACCTGAAAATGGAAATTGGACATAAGAAGAAACTCAGTCTTGTGACAATGGATCTCAAATACGGACCCAGCCCCAAAGACAAGACAAAGAGAGTCAATTTCTTGGCATCATTGAACAGGAAAATTGCTAACCTGAAGAATGCAGTCATCAACTACAAAGTGAAAGCCCAGGCTCCCGCTCATGTAAGGATGTCTTCATTTGTTGTGATGTTTTCTTAAAAGGCTTTTTTTTGGTGTAATAATATGAAGACCGGATGCGGTTGTTACTTTGATGCTCTGAACGTTTAAAAGGAGTTGATTCAAAATAGGCTGTATTGTTTCAATTCTTGCCTCGTTAAGATATCTTACCATTCAGATTTCTTGTTTGATGGTAAAGACTTTAAGGATTCAAACTTCCAAAATGGTTGATGCTTTTTGAAAAAAGGAAAAAGAAAAAGAAAATTATATATCTTTTATTGTGGATGCATTGCATTGGATTCTTATGGCAAAAAAATACTTTAGTAATATTTTTTTAAAATATTTGTCTGTTCTCTTCAGGAAATCGATGTTCTTTTGCAAGGCAAACACCAACATTCACCAAAATTGATTGATTCTGATGCAAAATTGTCTTATGCACCAGGGAAGGAAATTAAAGCTGAGATCACACTTAGGGATCGTAGCACAAAACTTGCCAAGATGAACGGCAGGACTGTTGTATCATGGCCTGGAAAAGAATACATTCTGACCTCTGACCTGTCCCAGAAATCTGACAAGCAGTATGCACACTCTCTTAACTTTAAGAGTAACTCTGGAACAAGACATACTCTTTCCACCACCTACAAGATGCCTAAGTCAGACTCCCATGCGCTTGTTGCCAGCATCAAGCTCCACAAGATGAAACCAGTTGTCCTGAGTGGCTCCACCAATCTGAATAGTAAGAACTTTGCTGCCTCTGGAAAAGTCAATTATGGAAAAGACATTTATGGCTTGAACACCAACTATAAGATCTCCAAAGCTCCAAGTGCTAAGTTTGGATTGGAAGTGATTCACCCAGCAAGACGAATGACTTTGGATGTCAGCGGAGGGAAGGCAAGAACCAAATACGAAGGAAAGGTTGAGGCTGCTTGGGATGTAGACAACAACAAGGACAATAAGATCACTCTTGAGGGAAGCAGTTTCCGCAAATACGCAAAGGGATCTCTCAGTCTGGGAGGGAATGTCAATTTACGTTCTCCCTTCACAAACTTTGAGAACATCATTGGCTCCATCAAGTACGGAAGTGATCCAGCTCAACACAGTACAAATGGAAAATTGCAATGGGGAGACAAGAAGCAAATCACTTCTGTCATGACTTTGAAGAAACCAGTTCGTTTGAGCAACCTCCAGCTTGACGGAAGTATCAAAACACCTTTCAAAGGATTCCGGAACATTGCATTGGATCTTGTTCACAAATTCCACAGAGGCTTGAGCACAAGTGTGAAAGGAAGCATTGATAAAGAAACAGCCAAGTTATCTATCCTTGGACGGAGTCTAAAGAATGGCTACAAGGGTGACATGAAATTGAAATCTTCAATCAAGAATGCTGAGGCCATGGCCCTGACCTTCTCACACACAGGCTCTGATGGTAGCTACGACAGTAATGTTGAGATGAACCACAATGGCAAAGTCTATGGCTATGACCTTAAGATGTCCCATTCTGGCAATGGCTGGCAAAGGAAAACAAATGGTGACTTGATGCTTACCCTGAACAAGCAGAAGGTCAACACCAACTGGAATCATGAAAACACTGATGACTCTCTTAAATCTGCTCTCAGCTCTAAGTGGGGTAACAAACGCTTCTCAGTTGATTTGACTGGTTCTCACAAATTGTCTGATCTGAGGAATATCAATGGAGTGTTGAAAATAAAGAGCCCATGGAAACCAGTCCAAGATCTAGAGTTCAATATGGATCATGAAAACACTGAGGACTCCTTGAAATCTTCAATCATCTCTAAATGGAATGGTAAGAGTTTCTCCCTGGATTTGAATGGCTTGCACAGATTGTCTGATCTGAGAAATATCAACGGTGTGCTGAGAATGAAGAGCCCCTGGAAACCAGTCAGAGATATTGAGTTTAATATTGACCACAAACATGGAGAGGGTCTGCTCAACAGCATTGCTTTCCTTAGACAAGGTGAGAACAAAAAGGCATCCTCAAAATTCAACTTCAACAAAGGACAGAATAATGCTGACTTTGACTTTGAACTTGTTTCCCCATACCATGAAGATTTGAGTGGAAAGTTGAGAACAAACTTTGAGGAATACCCAATGACCACAAGTGGAGAGTTCAAATGGGCTCCAAGAATGAAGGGAACATTTGATGGTAGCCTCAGCTTGCCATCATGGGACGACGCAGACTTGAATATGAAACTGACCACTCCACACCGCTCTGTTCGCAATCTTGTGTTGAAGGCTTCCAACAAGAAAGAAGGGGGTGAACTCCTTTCCCATCTGAACCTTGACTATGGCATGAGACAAAACATTGATATGGAATCTCGTATTGCCAATGAAGAAGGCAAAAAAATGATTCGCATCAAGCTTAATACGCCTTTTGAACAAATGAAATCTTTGGACACTGGTTTGAACTTCCATGGTCATGCAAACAAATTTGACACCAATGCTGACTTTGAGCTTTTACCACTCCTGGGAAAGTTTGATGGTGCAATCAACTGGGAACTTGAAAATGAAATGCACGGAAAGATCCGTCTTGACACTCCATTCCCCGAGTGCCCTTACTTTGAACTTTCAGCATCAAACATTCTCAATGGGCACAGCAAGAAGTTCCACATTCAAAGTGAACATTACCCAAATCAAGTTTTCAGTTTAGATTCCACATATGCGTTTGATTTGCCCTTGTCCTTTGATGCTACTCTTAGATCACCTTATCCTGAATTTGATGACGTCGGCCTGTCTTTCCAACACAGCATGACTGATTCCTCTTTCAAATCAAATGGAGATATCAGATATCAACCCACCAAGAAGATTGAGGCCAATGTCAATGCTGATTGGACTTCTGATATCGAGGCTGGAATTGAAGTCAAGACTCCTTTCACTGGTTATGAACAAAACAAGATTACCATGAGACACAGAGGACAACTGAACAACTTTGACTCTCATGGAGAAATTGATGTAGCTCAACAAAACATTGCAGCAGACGCATCCTTCAAGAGTGGCTACACGACAACCGGTACATTTACTTTCACCAGCCCTATCCCTGGCTTGGAGAAGATTGATTTCTCCCTCAAGAAGAAAGGAAACAAAAAGAATATCAGAGGAAGCGCTGTCATGAAGATCGATGAAAACAAATATGAGACCACTTTCAACAACAAACTGACACAAGAATCATTGAAGAGTGCTTTCACCGTGAAGACACCATATACAGAAACATTCAAATTTGGCTTTGATCATTCTGGTCCTCTTCTAAGTTTCACCAACAAAATCAGCATCAACTATGGCCGCAAAGTTGACATCGACACCATTGCTACATTTGATCTGCGTGACAATGATGTGAATGGTAATGGAATCCTTAAATACAAACTTAGCAAAGGTCGCAACACAGCTCGTATCTCATTCAGCAAGAGCGGATCAATTGATGATCTCTCCTTCACTGCCTCCTCTGGCCTCAATAGAGATCAGGTCACCCTGATTGGATCTCTGAAGACCAAGGAAGGAATTGAGAGCAACGTGCAGATCAAGACCCCATTCAAGGGCTTCAGAAATACAGGAATGACTTTGTCTCACTCTGGACCAATCTCAGACTGTAACTGCCACGTCAAAATCAGCTACATGGATGGCAAAGACATCGAAAGCAAACTTGAATTTTCTAACCTTGCTGGTAAAGGTATCAAGTTTTCAAGTGACTTGACCACTCCATTCAGGTCCTTTGAATCAACATCTGTCAAATTCAACCATGAAATAAATGCTTTCTCTGGTGACATCACTGGCAATGGTGAATTTACCACAACCGTTGGTGGTTTTGGCACAGGAGATGTTGCATACAGAAAAACTGGTGACTTGAATGACTTAACCCTCAAAGGTTCTGCATCTGTTAATGGCAAAGAACACATGGCATTCACGCTGACTAACAACTTCCAAGAAACAGAGGTACACAGCAAGTGTGGTCTCAAGTCTTCTCTGACACCCGATATCCTTTTGAGCATTGATCACTCTGGTGACAGTTTAAGCTTCTCTACAAAGACAATGGGAAGAGTTGGAAATAACATGGTGTCCACTGATTCTACCATGAAGCAAGGCTACAACTCGATCAATGCTGACAGCTCTCTCACTTACAAGCTTCAAGGGTTTGGCAAGAACAAGGCATCCATCAGCTTGAAGAAAGACAGTGATTTGGACAACTGCAATATGGGACTGACAGTCAAATTCAATGATGAAGAGGCCAAGGTTTCAGCCTCAAGGTCTGGGGAGCTCAACAACATGCATTTCAGCGGCTCTGCTTCTCTCAATGGTGATGAAATTGATGTCTCTGGATCATGGAAAAACACCGAAGACATTGAAGGCACTCTGAAAGTCTCTACACCATTTGAAGAATTCAGAACCTTTGGTTTGGGCATGACTCATACTGGAGGCATGGCTGACTTCACAAGCAGTGTCAAAATAGACTTGATGGACGGAAAGAGCATCAATGGCAAAGTGGAGCTGGCAGCAAACACCTGGAAAGATATCACATTTATGAGTGACCTTACAACTCCCATTGAAGGCTTTACCTCATTGAATCTGAAATTCAACAACAAATACGACACATACAACTCTGAAATGAACGGTAATGCTGCTATTGACACTACCATCAAAGGATTTGGAACTGCTGGTATTACCTACAGCAAGACTGGTGGTTTGGACAATATGAAAGTCAATGGAGATGTGAAAAGAAACGGTAGAGAAATTGGTGTTGTGAGTATCAATAATGCTCTTCTTGATCAGGAACTTCACTCTTCCTTTGAATTCAAGAGCACCGAAACACCTCATGTAAGGTTAACTCTCGACCATAATGGAGATTTTTCAAATCTTAAATCCTCTGCTAAGGCTGTTGTTGGAAAGAATATCATCTTGGGAGAGGCATTATTAAATCAGAGAGGAGACATCTTTGATGCTGAAGGAAAATTACTGTACGTACTTGAGAAGATTGGAAGCAATGAAGCATCCTTGACTGTTCACAAAGAAGGGGAGGCAAATAATTTCAATGTTGAGCTCACAGGAAAATATGGAGGAAAAGAATCCAAGATCACTGGCAACTTTAAAAATGCTGATGAATTGACTGGAGACTTGACTCTGAATACACCCATGAAAGGATACAAAAATGTAGGACTGTCTTTCAAGCATGATGGATCGAACGACCGACTCAACTCTGAAGGAAAGGTGGTACTTGTTGATGGTAAAGAATTTGTTGGCACAGTCAACTTTTACAGATATCTGAATCAGCGTATTGAATTTGTCTTTGAACTGAACACACCGATTACTGACTTTGAGTTTACAAAGTATGAATACAGACATGAAGGTCAATCTGACAGCTTTACTTGTTTCTCCTCTCTTCAGTATGGCAAAGCCAACAGAATTACTTATGACTTAGTGGCAAAATCATCCCCTAAACCTGAAATAACATCCACCCTTAAAATTAATGAAGCACAAGCTTTGTTGATTTCAGGGTCATATGAAAACACTTGGCCTAAGTATGGGTTCACTGGCAAATATGAAGTTGGACTTCTCAAGGACTTTTTCATCACTGTAGATTCTTCCCTTGATGCATCAGACGATATTGTTGGATCTCTGTCAATCTCCACCTCCGGAGAAGGTTTCAACAATGTTGGCATGAATTTCGAGCACTCTCTCAAATCCAATGGCATCCGCACTGAGGGAAAAGTCACATACATGGATGGTAAGGTCATCTCAGGAAAAGCTGAAGCAAGAATGGGCAAGACTGCCAGCCAAGTATCTCTAGAGCTTGCCACTCCCTTTGAAGGATATGAACAAATGAAATATGAATCTAAAGTTGTAAGGAATAGGAGATTGTACAAAGTAACCTCCAAGGTTGTCTATGGTGATAATCAGAAAATAAATATGGAAGCTTATTCAAAATTCAAACCATATCCTGAAATTTCTCTCACCATCAGCAGTCCCCTTGCTCAAGACATTGAAGTATTTGTCTCTCTGGACAAAAGCTGGCCCAAGTGTGAGCTTATTTGCAAATTGAGCCCTGGAAACGGTCAGGAATTTACCTTGGATGGAACATTTGATGCCACCAAAGATATTTCTGGGTCACTTAAGATTGGAACCCCATTGGAAGACTTTAAAAATGTCGGAGTGAACTTTGTTTTCTCTGGTCATGATTTGAAGTTTGTAACTGAGGCTTCTCTTAACTACAAGACAGGAAAGGAAATCTTTGGCAAATTCAACTTTTACAGATACATGTGGCAGCGTGTGGATTCATCTTTGGAAGTCACCACCCCTTTCGTTGGAATGGAAAACACCAAGTTTGAAATTAACTTTGAGGACAACACAAACGGCATCAGCACAACCGCTGCTTTGGATTATAACAACGGCGAGAAACTCAACGGAAACATCAAGGTCACCCATTCTCCAAACTATGAAGTGTTAGTGACCATCAACACTCCTTTCAATGACTTCAATGTGATCAGAACCCAGGCAACTTTGGACTTGACAGCCCCAACTTATGAAGCTATGTGGAGTCTCAACTGTGGAAACAAAGCATCTTCTATTGACAGCAAATTCAGTTTGTTCTCTACTGAGCATATGGAAGGATCTGTGGAGGTGAACACACCCCTGGAAGGCTTGGAGTACACCAAGGCTGAGTACCATCACAAAGCAGACTCCAATCAAGTGGAAGGATCTCTTTCTTTGACTTATGACAATGGTAAGAAGATCAGCTGCGATGTAAAGACAGATTTGTCCCCAAGATTTGATGGCACCATTACTGTCAAGACTCCCTTCAATGGATTTGAAAAAATGGAAGCTGCTGCTACTTATGAAAAATCCTACAAGAAATACCAGACCAGCAGTTCCTTGGATTTGGGCCAGGGCAAC
>JAUEKZ010133687.1:0-15183 GCA_031471865.1 Melibe leonina | reverse complement strand
GCCTATCATCTTACTTTCCTCTGGGCGCTTTTATGACCATAGCAGTTGCAAGTGCCCTAAAACTCTCAATAAACAAACAAACAAACAAAATTTCTGTATTGTTGATCCTTATGAAATGAATCAGCAGTTGGTTTGTGGGCGTCTCTGGTGGAGGCTTTGCCGATCATCATCTTACTTTTTCAAGCACTTTCTCTAGTGCTCTCTTAAACAAGCATACGCACATGGCTTTTTAATGTTCTGTTAATTCAGTCTTGGTCCTATGTAAATACAGAATTCTGGTACCCAATGACAGGATCACTAGAACCAGTGAATACTGTTGTACTCAAAGGGCGGTAGATGTAGTCAAATATTCTGGTTCTCCTTGGGCCGTATAATGAAAATAAGATGGGGAGCAAATTATTGGAAATGAGTCAAAGTTTGAACAATAATCAATGCATATACGAGACAAAGCCAAAGAAAGCAGAAAAATTGTCCACAATTGACCCTGGACCCTGCCACAGCATCCAACGCCTGGCCGACAGCACAAGAATGCGGGCCTATCCAATCTTGTGCAGGGTCCAGAGTTAAGAAGCATGCTGTATGCACGTTTGTTATAATTTTCTGGTTTCTTTGACATTGGCTCTTATTTTATCTTCATTGCCTACTACACATTTCAAAATTAAGTAGTTATTGTAGAATAGATAAATAATAGGTATACAAAGTGTTAAAATAGATATATATGCCCCAGAGCCCTCACCTCAGAGGGGTGTATGGCGCACTGTAAGTGTTTCCCATTATATATATAAGATACCTAGATAGAAGTTCAATTATCACAGAGACATGAATGTAGAAATTCATAAATAATGCATATTATGAGAAAGACGATAAAACAATAAATGTACTCGGATAGAGTAGGAAAGTGAATTGATCAATTATTGTTTGTGTTAAAAATTCTAACACTCGATGGTGAAAATGATCGACGATGTCTTTCGCATCTTGCGCGGGTAGACAGCAAACGTTTACTCCTACTGGACCTTTCAATTAAATGGTTTAAAGGATGCGACAGGTCATCTAATATCTTATTTATCAATCTTTAAAAAAATTGATGCATACAGTTTCTCGTATGTATTTATTTTGTGGGTAAATTTTAACGCTCTTTTCCGAATTTTATCAAAATATTTTATTGCAGCGCTATGGCAATTACCGCCCCGGGCTGACAGACAGCTTTCAATTACTGATCGGTAAAAAAGTGTGCACATTTTCCTGTCAATACATAGCTTGGGTTGGAGCAAAAAGATTGTATATTTCTAGACTACATCTCTACTGTTTCTTGGAACGAAGTGAAAAAAGCAATCGATACAAGGTATTTATCTATGTCTATGAAAATTATCAGCAACTGCCTTCCACTCACGGATTTGTTAATTTAATTAGGCTACGTTAAAGTTAAAGACAATTTAAAAAAGGTGTCTTCGATCGTTGTGTAGCTTTTGGCCAAGTGAATAGGCACGCTGTCGTGTGGTGGTTGCAAGACGATGTGTGCCGTGGTAAAAGTAGCGGATGGCCAAGTGAATAACCACGCTGTAAGACTTGTGCTGGTGGCCAGGCGGTTGGAGCCGTGGTAAGGGTAGCGGATGTCCAAGTGAATAGGAACACTGTCTTATGCTGGTGATGTGTGCAGTGGTACTTTAGCCGAAGTGAAAAAAAAGAAAACTGAAGATTATTTCAGTCGGCCGACGTGCAGTACACTAAGCAGTCGGCCTATTAGTATTAGACATGTTAATAATGTTGACTCGTTTTTTTTTTTATTACGAAACATCGATTCAACGTCACAATGCGGTAAAAATAAAGTATCGCTTTTTAAACTGTACCAAAAATAACCAAACTATGGGATAACAGTTGGTCATTACTACTGAGATATTGTTATTTGTATAAGATCTTCAATTTGAAGAATTAAGAAACAAGCAAAACTTCAAGAGTTTTAGTTAAGATATTTAAATGAAAAATATTAGTTATGATGGTTTTTGTTTGATGATTTTATACAGTAAAAAAAAAAGCAACAACAAGGACTAGGCCCAACATTTTCTCTCTTATCAAATGTAAACTACCGATGAGTCGAAATAGAAACAAAATCCCTTTACATTACAAAGATGAAATTGAATGATAAACATGATGATATCAGACTAGAAGTTACTAGAGATAAGCTATGTCTTTTTTTTAAAAACGTAAATCTCTTATTATGATTTTAGTCATAGTGTACCTTATTTGCAGATATAGTGCACAGTAGAGGAGCGGATTAATTTATGTGATTGACAAAAGAATAATACGATCCGACTTCACTGAAAATTATACAGAGAAACTTAAAACAAAGTTATATGAACTAAACAAAATAATATAACTTCTAGAATACAATTCAAGACAGTAACAAATATCTTTTATAAGAGAACTCTTTCAAATCCGAACATCGTTTTCCATAACATTGTGATTCGGCCTTAGCGAGCCGATCGTTTGGTTGCTATCAAGTGCATGAGTTCCCTCGACGTTCGTATGTATTTATTTGTAGTGACGAGTCTAGAATCTTTAAAGAACTGAAATGTCTGAAAAAATTGCTGATGGATTCCGTAATGGTCGTCCTTCAAGAGATGCTAGTTCACATTCTGATGATAGCAGTGATGAATCGGACCAGGGTGAGTACAACATGAGTAACCCTGACAGGACCTCAAATGAAAACCATTTGACTTGAAATGTTGATATGGAATTGATTATATTTAATTACCACTCCTTCATAACAAATTTTGGTGTCTAAGTAAGCTTTTATTAATATCCAGTGTACAGTTGTTTGTGTAATCATGCCTATACTTGATTTTTGTTTGCAGAGAATGGGATGCGAATTGGTGACGAGTATCAAGCTGTAGTCCCGGAGTGTACCCCAGGTTCGTCTCTATTTTCTAAACTAAAATTTCTTGTTATTTTCAAAATATTAAAGGATTATATTCTAAAAACCAATATCGGGAAACAATATTTCAGATTACCAGGACATAATGTATGGAGTAATTATCTCCAGATGTCATTCATTCCAAGCGTCTATGGTTGACAGTTTCACACAACCCTGAATGTGTCAAGATGAAAAGCCCATCACTGACAGTCTAAATTTGCTAAAACTAAGTATCTAGATAGATCTAGAAGGTCTAGACTAGCTAATAAAACGTAAAATTTATCCCCAAGTAAAGAGGCCAGTCTATTCTATTATAATAACAGATAGAATATACTTATTATGAAGATTGAAGTAAACGTGAAATGATTTTTATCTAATGGAATAGCATAACGAAGCGGCTACAAGCATGTACATTCTTTGTTTTGTTTTATACGCAGTGGCTATTCTATCCGTAACAACGGGTTCTGGTGCAACATTTTTTTTAGCTAAAACACTCGTCGTCGGTCTGATTCTGTAATGAATCCTCTCGTCTCTAAATCCTGTTTATCCATTCTCATCCATCTCTATTATTCCCCCCCCCCCCCCCCCCCCCCAAAAAAAAATAATTAACAAGACATTTGTGTCAGACATCACAGTCAGAAATATTGACAAGGGGCAAAGTTTAATTCATACTCAAATTTTTTTTAAAGCTCTAAAGAAATATCAGAAAAAGTTCATCACTATACAAACATCGGAGTAAACTATCAGTCGATATAATATTTCATAATACAGCTATGATCGTGAAACTGGGAACTAGCATATATTTATGTATTCAGAATTAAAAAATACATTTTCGTCTCATTTTTCTCTATTTATAGACTTGAAAATGATATTTGGAGGCTAGAGACATTGATTCTTTTAAAAAGACACTTCTTTCAAACTTAAATCAGCGACAAATATTCATAAATGAGACAAACGACACACATACGTATATATTCCGAAAGGATCTTTGAAGAATTACTATAGAATGAGTGCCGTCATTTTGTAACAGCCAATGAAAATCGCGCTTTGATAGAGGAATACTTAACATCATTTGATTCCCTAAGCTGCTTTCTCATAGTTAATGGAAAATCAACTAAAACATCCCGTTCTCCAAAATACCAAACAACATAACCAATTTAAAAAAGTGTGTTTTTAGGCTGTGTGACACTTATGTGCTTGGAGCCTATGGGTCAAGCAACCAGTAAGTGCTTCTGGCCTGAGTGTCTAGAAACCTATGTGCTTGTAGCCTCTTTCATAGCATAATGTCTTCATTAAGTTACTATTTTTATTAATTTATAATCTAGAATCAGCAACAGATTATTATAACTCATAAAGGAATGATTTTGATTTATACCTAATATAATTTAAATAGGTTATATCAAGATATCTAGAGATATCTATGGTATCTATATAGGTACAAACAGTGATGCCAATTTTCCTCCAAAAGGAGGAATTCCTCCTTTTTGATGACATTTTCTCCTCCCTACCTCTTGATTGCTTCTTTTGTTTTTCTTCTTTGTCTCTATAAATCTGGTGATTTTTCTCCTTTTTGGTCTTTTTGTGTTATCATCACTGTACAAATGTATCTTAATGAATAATGTGTCGTTTATGTTATTAGGAAGTGAAGCTTTTTTAAACTTTTGTTGAATCTGTATGTAGGGCTTATCACTAGGTAAGCCAATATATTCTTTATTTGTTGAAGTAATGCTAAAAATAAATACCTCTCTAGCTAGAAGAAATGATTTTTACCCTATTTGGTATTCGAAAACATGTCAAATGATGCTCGAATGTGATTGACAATGGAAGCCATCTGTAAAGCGGAAAATTATTTGATTTCAAAAAGCCTTCCCCGTCCATTCCGTAGTCTTCTCTTACAAGTATGATGGTAACTGCCTATTGTGTTTGTGACAAGGAAATTTCCATAATAGGTATAACAATGTAGCCCAGATTCAAAGATTGACAAAGCTGTAGATTATTGGATGTCTCTAGATACATTTTACAATAGATGCTTTTATTTAAGGGTTGGGTCATCTTTTTAGGGTTTTAAAAAAAAATTAAACCGCATATAATTATCAAAGAAACTCCCGTCAAAGACAAACTGTATTACAAATCAATCTACAGAATAAAATATAGAAATTTAGAATTTAGAAATTTATTTTATTTGAAGAAGAGGCTCACATTCATTATGAAGGGTTTACTGTTCAGGATAACTGTGAAAATATTGTTGTTTAGTTTTCCAGTGGGAATTATATAATTTCCCTTACATCTCTGATGACATGACCAGCATCTTTTTTAAAGTTCTATGATGATAATCCTTTCTCTTTTTTTTTGCCTTGATTTTCTTCGACAGATACTAAATATGAAGGGAAACCAGAGGCTATGCTTGTTTGGGCTCCATCTTCCAATCTTTCAGATGCCAAGGGTAACTAAATCGTACCACCCTTTTATGACTCTATGCGACATACACCTTAAGCCCTAAAATTGTGACATTATTCGAAAATCAACATTCCTTTTCATTCTGTCCTTCTTTTACGATTAATTTTATTGACTGTTTTTTTCTACTAGTCAGGGTATCTCACAGGTTCTGTACAAAAGAGACTTAAAATAAGCTGGAGACATTTGTGAAATTTGACTGGAATGTTGGCCAAATTCAATGATTTTGTAGCTTCTACCATTTCAAGTACCACATTTTTATAAAATTTATCAAATGAAGTTCTTTAGATATTTTAATGTCCGTTTTGCAAAAAATAGTCTTATATTCTTTAAAAAAAAAGAGGTGGTTGACGAAAAAACGTAGTCTTGTCCCTTACCTTAGTGTTCAATGCAATTAAATTATACGATGGAATATATTTTAAAAAGTGAATTTTACAGTTTATGGTTTGAAGAGTTGATTACTGAATAGAAGAGATAACATGAATTGTTTTTAAAGTAATTTTTTACTGCTTTCTGCATGTGCTAACTATTCCTTAAAAAAAAATATTTTCATAAATTTGTGAAATTTATAAATTTTTTCAGTTGATGAGTATATTCGCATTGCCAAAGATCTCCACGACTATAATATGGAGCAGGTGAGGTTTTGATTTCTCTCTAACTCACTCGATGATATTTTTGTTTGCTTTTCTTTTTTTTTAAAGAATTTACTTGGACATAGAGATAGTTGTATTGTGTCTGCAAAAGTGACTGCATGCATAACTTATACATGAAACACTACTTATATTCAAAATATTTAAACTGCCAACATCTCGCTAAATTGATATTGTCACTGCTCTACCATAATAGCATATCTCACTTTTAATCGTTTTTGAGGTATTGAGAAAAAAAAAAAAACAACATTTTTTGTCATTTTACAATCTCCACCAGTCCATGAGTAACATAATAACAAAGTATAAATTAAAAACGCTTGAGGGAAATTGACCGGTTGAGATTGTAATACAACAACAAAGAAACAAAATTGTTGACACCTGAAAGCTAAGATAAGTGAGTTATAAGCCATAATGCCTCATTAATGTACCTCAATCTAATATTGTTAGTCATCTTCATTCCTTCTTTCCTAGTACTATAAGGTTATGGAACAGCTTGCCTACAACTGCAAAGCTTTAATGAACAACATTGAAGCCTTTAAAAATACGCTCCATCATATACCTTTAAGAAAGACCCTATAAGTTATTGAATTAAATTTTTTTTTTTAAACACTCATAAGTCTAAACGGTCTGTAATCGACCACATTGAATTGCGCACTGACAGTAACACTCAGTCCAACCGAGTAAGTCAGTTAATTAGAAGAAGAAGAGCAGTGGCAATATGTAATTGGTCAGACTGAATCTGAATGTATGGTTTTATTTTCTTTGACACATGATAAGAATTGTATCATGTCTTTATGTTTTCATTCTTATTTTACTTCTTGTAGAATCTGAAGATGTAGAAAGCTTTCGATCTTTGACAAATATGTTATTGATTTTTCATGACAAACTGATCCTGTATTTCAGGCTTTGGGGATGCTGTTTTGGCACAAACACAACATAGATCGTGCTCTATCAGACCTCCCTAACTTCACACCATTTCCCGATGAATGGTCTGTGGAGGACAAAGTACTCTTTGAGCAAGCGTTTGGCTTTCATGGAAAAAGTTTTCATCGGATTAAGCAAATGGTGAGAAATGAGAGTAGCTGAGTTTAGAATGTTTGTCACATCTTTCATCTCAATGTCTTGAATATTATCAGTAGTCAATCTGTAAAATGATAGTTTTGCTACTGAAATACACTTCATAACCAATATTGAATATTTTTTCTCTCTGATTTGTTACTGTTTGTTACTTTTTCTGTTTATTTTGTATCTCAGTATTGATATTATGATATGAGGTAGAATTATTTTGATGAAGTTATTTAAATATATTTGTAACAGTGTTTCTATTTTTGTTTTAAGTGTGCCAAAAATTATGGGATTTCTTTTCCAGTTTCCATTTCCATGTTTTGTTCAGACTGGTTTGATTTAACATTTATTTCAGCTTCCTGATAAACCCATTTCAGCTTTGGTAAAGTATTTTTACTCATGGAAGAGAACGAGATCTCGTTGCAGCGTGATGGATAGACAGGCTAAAAGACTTGGAAGTGGTGGAGAGAGGTAAAGACTAAATTTTGTATTTTGTGAAACAGTCCTCTGAGAATGAATTATTTTTACTTATTTATACAAAACAATCCAAATAACATAGATTCACCGTTTTTGCCATAATAATTATTACCTGAGTTATGCCCCCTTTTAAAAGAAGACCTAAATGATGTTTTTCAGGACACCATATTTTTTATTTATATTGCTTAATTCTAAATTTTCTACTTAAACGAGAAAATCCATTTAGCCTCGGTTGCATCATGCCAATAATCTTAAATTGCATTTTCTACAAAAATGTCTTAGTTTGTATGGTGTCATCTGTTGTGGATTATTATAAGCAAAACAGAAACAGGTGGTTTTTTTCAAGTAGTTTGAAGGCCCAATAAAATTGATGGGATAACTTTTGTTTGTCTCTTTTTCAGTGATGAAGGCTCCGAACATACCTCAAACTCTGATGAAGATGAAAGCAAAAATAAAGATGTAAGACATCTATTTTATTCATGTATTGTTAATTGATGTGGATTAAGATTCTGGAGGAAAGAAATTCTGTATGGGATAGTTTTTTATGTTTGTGGTGGTATGATAAAAGATGCTGAGCTTGTTAAGAAAAAACAATATTGATGTAAGTTGAAGAACTGTTTTTAGACTTTTTTCAGATAAGTGTGACAAAAGCACCTCATTTTTTGAAAATTCTATCTCATTCTATTGAGTTTGATTTATTTATGATAATTTTCGTTTTCTTTTTTATCAGCAGAAAGATAAGAATTTATGTGTCAACTGCGGAGTTAGGACTTCACAACTTCACGTAACACCAAAAGGATCTCTTTGTCACAGCTGTTATCAATATTGGAGGTATTAACTTGTGGCTTTTAAGATATTGAATCCAAATATCCACTTGTATCTGCTGGTAGGGAAAAGTTTTTCAATGATTGATGAAATTTCCTTTGTAGGTACCGCTCTGGATATACCTTAGCTTTGTTTTTTTGTTTAGCTTTTTTTATTTAGTATTTCAATTCACTTTTAACATTGGTGTTAGCTTGATCGCAATTCCCAGGTTTTCTGATTGCCATATATTACTAAGTTGTATAACGGCTCGCTTTGCCGATTCAATTTTTTTAACCATATTATTTTGCTGGGGCAAAGGATATTGTTTATGATTAATCTAAACACAGTTTTTATATTGTCCAATGTCTTATAACATATGGTGTGTGTTTGCAGGAGAACAGGAGTAATGCGTTCTGCAGGTCCAAAGCGTCATGATTCCCAGTCTACAGGCCGGCACAATCCTATCAAACACAAACGGAAGCCCCCCAAGGCGATGTACCTGGATCAGAATGACTTGCTGGCTATGGTGTCGGGGCCTCCCAACCAAGCAGAGGCCATTCTCAAGTCTTTGGACTCTGAATTGGTCTCCTTGAAGAGGATGGTGCAAAACAACAAGCAGCTTCTCAGTCAACAAAAACATAAGATGAGAACGGGTGTGGATGACTTTAAACCTCCGGAGGTGGGTGGTGTTGATTTTAAATATTTTTTGTTTGTGCGTTTTGGGGGGGAGGGGGAGAAACTTTTTTGAGGAGATTACTTTGGCTATCATTTTTTTTACCAATTTACCAGTTATCGACTCATTTTGTTTTAAACCATCTAAGGTCTCAAGAAAATAAAAGTTTGTTGCTGCAAAGTACAGTGATATGAATAGGTACCTGCAGTAAGATAAAATAATGTTAATAAAATAAACTTGTTTGAGATTTTTATGGTCAATATTTTTTATTGTATTATGTGGTTTGTGGTGATTTTATTGTAAAAATATTTGGGGGGGAATGGGGAAGGCATTCAGTGGGCTGCTACAAAACCATGCTGTCCTCTCACTTACTACTTACAGACTGTCTCGTTTATGACCATAGCAGTTGCAAGCGCCCTAAAACTCTCAACAAACAAAGAAAAATATCTCTAACTAGTGCATGATGTGGGCGGCAGCCATCATCTATTTGTGTGTCCTGCTTTGTGATTGTAGGAGGTGATGTTTTTTTTTCTTCTGTAAATCATCTCTTTGTCACCTTTTTTGAGAGATGATATTTTTTTAAATCATCTCTCTGTGAAACGTCCCTGGCAGGGTCTAACTCTGGCTATTCTTTTATCCAGCCTATCATCTTGCTGACCCCTGGGCGCTTATATGACCATAGCAGTTGCAAGCGCCCTAAAACTCTCAACAAACAAACAAAACAAAGAGATGATTTACAATTTAAAAAGGAACAAAAATTTTTCTCAAAAAGGTGACAAAGAGATGATTTACAGAAAAAAGAAAATCATCTCTCATAATCACAAAGCAGGACACACAAACAGATGATGGCCTCCGCCCACAGCATGCACTATTTTGGTCCAGGGAGACCCAGGATATTCTACCGCCTTTGTGTACAAAAGTCCTCAGTTCTTCTAGATAGCAAGTGACCCTGTAGTTAGGTACCATTGAGCAAAACATGGGGGATGTCCATAAGTTTGTTGGGACGACAAGCAGGACCAAGACTGAGCAAACAGTAGATACAAATCAGCTGTGTGTGTTTGTTGCTGCACAGTACAGTGATATAAATAGGTACCTGCAGTAAGATCAAATGTTGCATTTTCAATTTTCATTCAAAGTGGTACATCAGTATGGCTTGGCTGATTTGTCAAGTTTTTCAATTGAAATTACAAAATTTATTTTGATTCCTGATGCTAAGAAACCAGAGGTTATTATTTTACCATATCGTGATATTATACAATTGGTAATACAGTAGAGAAAGGTAACGATAGCTTGTAATTGTGATTGTTTTTTTTTAATACTATTTTTCAGTCTGGTTTCCGCATAAATGCTCGGTGGACTAATGAAGAACTTCTCTTGGCTGTTCAAGGTGAGCACATTTTCATCTTCATTATAGAGTGTCGTGTATATGGTAGATCCATTCTAAGGCAAAAAACGTGATATTTACTTTACCAGCAAGTCTCCCAATTCTTCAGGCAGTTGTGACAGGCAATAAAGCTGTAAACCGGATGGTTGTTTAACTAATGCAGAATATCCCTTCAATAAATGCTCTGCGCTGGCAACACTGGAAAAAGAGGGACAAAAACAACGAACGGAAAAGATTTGCATCGTTATCTTGAAATAAATAATAATAATAATTATCTTTTATTCATGCCCTGCCCCATTAATAATAGGCTCTTGGCACTTCATATATATTTTAAAGTAAAGTGTCGTAGAAGAGACTCTAAGAAAGGATACTATTGAAAATGTTCATTGCAATACAATTGGTCATAAGGGATTAGCATTTTTTTTTTTTAATTACCGTTTATAAAATTCTCACTTTTCTTTTTTTCGTTCAAATCCATTTACAGGTGTGCGAAAGTATGGAAAAGACTTCAAAGCTATCGCAGAGGTTATAGGTAACAAGACTGAACCACACGTGCGCAGTTTCTTTGTTAACTTTCGCCGCCGCTATAATTTGGATGAAGTCTTGGAGGAATATGAACAGGAGCATGGAATTACAAGCAGCTCTGGTGCTTTTGACGCCAAGGACGAAGAGGATGTTAAAGAAGCAGGCGGAAATGTATGTAGTAATGACAATGCATTTATCACCAACCATGTTTAACTTTTTGTTGAGTAACAATGAGTATTCTATTAAAATAACAAAACTGTTCTGATGATTTGAGGAAAACATTTAGAATATAATAACTGTTTTGAAATAAGTTGTTAACAGATTCGCATTTTCTGCATGGTAATCAATTAAGATGGCAGAGAGGGCGTGGGGGGGGGGGGGGGGGGTTGAGAGGGATGGCATTTGTCTCATTTAAAAAAATTAAAGTATGTTTCCATCTTTTATAGTCCTTTTCCAGGGGTACCGTTTTACTAGGTTGTAGTTATATGATTTAAATCACTCCATCCCTCTTGACCCCTCCCACCAAACCTCACTCGAGTCTGGGTGTTTTGTGTTATCTCGAAAATATACAGAAAATCAACCTCACAATCTATGACTGCTTTTTTGGCACTGGGAATTTTGCACCAGTCATTTTGTATATGTATGCTTATATTGAAGAAGCTATCTTAGCGTGTAGATTTTACATGATGAATCTTTAGTCTAATCCATAAAATGAAATGTTAGTTTTAAGATCATTACAATGCTTTATGTAAGTTGATGTGCGCGTAATGAATCCATCGTGGGTGCTCATGAAATTCTGTAACAATGGCCTGTGTTATTGAAATGATTGTTAATAAATTGGACACGAAGACTGTATTGCTTGTTTTTCAAATTTTTCTCATCTAGATGGAAGTGGATTCTCCTGGTGCTGCCTTGAACGGGAAGAAATTGAAATCCGAGGAGATCAAGTCTGAACAAGAAACCACCACCACTGTGGTCAAAACTACAAACTCCAACGGGGCCAGCGAGGGAAAGCCAGCTGCACCGGATATAATTTCAAATTGAACAGATATTTCTTTCCATGATTTTGATTCCACATTTTTTGTAATCGATCTTTTTCTCTTTTTTTTTTTTTTTTTTTTTTTGTTATTTGACATGGCAGCAAAAAGAAAAAAATGTATTTTAATTTCGGTAGAGTGTGTGTAGTTTCCCCGCGTTGCGTGAAGATGTCTGGAGAATGCGAGAGTCTGTTGTCCTATCATAAGTTTGTACAGTTATGATGTTGAAATTTTTGCCCTTTGAGTTTTGTATTAAATGTATATGTACTCATGAAATGTATTTATTGCCTGAAATCATAGGGGTTTTTTCGTTGGTTTTTTCTTCTTTTTTTTTTGTATGTATGTATTTAGTAGTGCGCACATTCCTGAAGTGGTAATTCAAGTGCAGCTTTGACGGTGCTCGTTTTTGATGTTGCACTGTTAAAGTGGCTATTGCGCTTGCGTTTTCCCCCAACAATCCGTTGATCAAGCAAACTTAAGATTTATTTTTATCAGCACATTTGCATTGAAAATCTATATTTTGTGCAGGTCTGGTTAAGATTATTTTTTTTAATATCAAAAAGCTTTGAAGTTTAGGTGTTCAAATTTTGTAATAAAGTTTGATCATATCTCTTCCTCTAAACTTGGAATTAATCATTAAACTTGAATTTATGGTTTTGCACCTGGATGGAAGTGTCTGAATGTTGTTAGCTTGGGTCCGACGGTTTTTGTATTTTGGGATTTTTTAATGTTTAATTTTTATGAGTATGTTGTTGAATTGGGGTGTTTTGTATAATAGGGAATTATTAAAAGTTAAGGGAAAAACTGCTGGAGTCTCTTTTTTGTACAGTACAAAACTCCTGAAGCGCACATGCTACAAGATTGAATCTTGTCTGAAAATTTGCTTTTGTGATTTTATCACATTTATTAACAAACGGCAAGGACCTCCTCTCATTCCAAAATATCCGCATTTTATTCTGTGATTACATAAATATTTACCTGTTGAATACCGTATTATAGATACAATACCTATGGCTAATTCATTTTTTTAATGTGCGTGATGGTTATGGTTGTCAAGGGAATTTTGCCTTTGACCCTTGAAGAAAAGATTGCTCAGATTGACTTGCAAGATATCACAGTTGAGCATTTTGCTAATGATATGAAATCCTTGATCTTAGTTTTCATGTGTTTCAGCATAGATACCTTAGAATTAGTAAGATCCAAAGCTAATAGTGGCATATCATATAGTTGGAATAGTTTCTAAGTATGATTGAGAAGAGTGACACCCTGTTTTGTGTGCGCTTGGAGGAACTGTTTGTGGACAGTAGTAATATAATGGGATCGTGTCAGTTGGATTAGTGATATTTTTGGTGATATATAATAATATTAAAATCTATTTATTGCACCAATGTTATTTGCATGGCTACATTATTGTACGGCTTGTACCTTGAATTTTCTATTTTGCTTTTTCCTTATTTTACATGTTTTGTGAAGTCTCCAATTAAATCGAGTCAATGCATTTGTGTGTTCCACAATTTTAAGAGTAAGAGTTACCATTACCATCAACTGTTATATGAAATATTGAAAATTATTTTATCTTTTTTTTTTTTCGTACAAGAATAAGGGTTGGGTTTTTTTTCAATATTTCTCTTGGGGTTATTTTTTTCATTCTCACAGATCAAATTAGTATTTGATTTAGGTAGTTAAAAAATGTATTAAAAAACTTGGTTGCCAAGAAACTGAATTATATTATCATTATCAATATCAGAAGATATTCCAAAATTAGTTTTTATCATTATCATGAAGGTTTTCCCATAGCTTATGTAGAGCATGGCAAACATGTGTAAGTGTCAGGGATATTTTTATATAATTGTATGAGGAAATCCAGTATATCTATTTTCCCCATTATTTATGCTAAAACTTATTGCGTATGTAATGTCATTAAATGCTGGAACCTATTTAGTCTGGTTGATATTGAATTATCCATATTATCTGTTTTTCTTCCATTTTACATGGAAAGGAAAAAATTCCCATTTTGATGTGTGTATTGAGTTGAGGATAATTTTTATGATTGATTATTATTATTATATGATGTGCGTGGGCGATTTTGGCTTCACCTGCCATCTTACTATATCTAGCACATTAACGTAACAAGAATACAGAAAGCTGCTACTGTTATTATGTATTTATCTGCTCCGTCTTGATCTTGCCTGTTGTTCAAACAGATTTGTGGTCATGTGTTGTATTGTGGTACCTAACTACATGGTCACTTGCTATCTGGAAGGACTGAGTACATTGGTACACAATGGGTGGTAGTGGTAGAATATCATAGGTCTTCCTGGACCATAATGTATGATGTGAGTGTTATTCTCTACTTTGTGATTGTGAGATGTGATTTTTTTCCCCTGTGTAAATCATCTCTTTGTCAACTTTTTTGTTAAAGGATGTTTAAAAAAAAAAAAAATTGTAAATCATCTCTCTGTTAAACATCCCTGGCAGGGTCAAAGTCTGGCTGTTCTTTTAACTAACCTATCATCTTACTTACCTCTGGGCGCTGATAATATGACCTTAGCAGACTCTTATCAAACAAACATGTTAGTGATTTTGGTGTGGATAAAATGTGGGTTTTTTCTATGGGTTATTTAAATTTAAAAGTACAATGTACTTGGACTTCCTCTGCTACTGTTATATATTTATGTTTTCTCTGCATTATAAATAATCAGAACGTTGAGTCCAATGCCCACATTTTGTCATGTACCGTATTTTCCCTTCATGTTAATATAATAAACTTGTTTGAGCTTTTTATGGTCAATGTCTTTTATTGTATTATGTGGTTTGTGGGGTTTTTATTGTAAAAACATTTGGGGGGGAATGAAATGGGGAAGGCATTCAGTCAGTGGGCTGCTACAAAACCATGCTGTCCTCTCACTTACTACTTACAGACTGTCTCGTTTAGCAATTGCAAGCGCCCTAAAACTCTCAACCAACAAACAAAAATATCTCTAACTAGTGCATGATGTGGGCAGCAGCCATCATCTATTTGTGTGTCCTGCTTTGCTTTGTGATTGTAACAGTGACAGCATGCCTTAACTTGAGAGATGCGGGCGGTTGGCGGGCGCCTCTGGTGGGCGCTACTTCTGTTTCTTGTCTTTTGGATTTATCTGTCATCTTACTTTTTCCAGCACTCTCTCCAGTGCTCCCTTAACAAGCATACACACACACAG
>JAUEKZ010133576.1:0-15189 GCA_031471865.1 Melibe leonina | reverse complement strand
GTGTGTGTGTGTGTGTGTGTGTGTGTGTGTGTGTGTGTGTGTGTGTGTGTGTGTGTGTGTGTGTGTGTGTGTGTAAGGGATCGCTGTAGAGAGTCCTGGAAAAAGTAAGATGATAGTTAAAGCCAAAAGAAGAAACAGAAGTAGCGCCCACCAGAGGCACCCAGATATTTATTAAATTTCATTGCCTTGAAAAATTCCCGAACCCCAGCGTTTTGTGCTGCTTGTAACCCTGTTGTCCAATTCGACCACCAAAGATAACAAAGTCTATACTTTCTATAAAATTTTGATTTAAAATTTCAACGCAACAAGCTCAAGACTTCTAAAAATGGTGTTATTTGTGTTCTAAATACGCAACAACATCAACATCAATAAACTCTTGGTGCTAACACGTTTAAACCTTCCTCTTTTATTGACAATGCTGACAAAAGACAGAGAGAATAATGATTATACGCTAAGAACTCGATGGGGAATACTTGGGGACTTCCTCCATATTCGACAGCAGGAAGGACGAGGCCAAAAGCTATTCATTAACCTGTCTGGCAGGGCCTGAAGGCTGGGACAACCCCGCAAGCACAGATAGAAGAAGAAGAAGAAGAAGAAGAAGAAGAGGAAGAAGAAGAAGAAAAAGAAAAGGAGGAGAAGAAGAAAAAGAAGAAGAAGAAGAAGAAGAAGAAGAGGAAGAAGAAGAAGAAGAGGAGGAGAAGTAGAAAAAAAAGAAGAAGAAGAAGAAGATGAAGGAGAAGAAGGAGAAGAAGAAGAAGAAGAAGAAGAAGAAGAAGAAGAAGAAGAAGAAGAAGAAGAAACAACTTGAGTGAGGCAAAGCCTTGTGTAATGAGGAGAGAAAGGTCTTTGTATTCTATCATACTCATCATATCCAAGTGAAAGGAGACAGGGCTGTTTGTTTATTGAGAGTGTTAGAGCGCATACAACTGCTATGGTCATATAAGCGCCCAGAGGTAAGTACAATGATAGGCTAGTTAAAAGAATAGCAAGACTGACCATGCCAGGAACATTTTAAAGTGAAATGATTTACAATGAAAAAAAAATATCGATCTCTCAAAAACAGGTGACAAACAGGTGATTTACATGGGGAAAAAGATCACATCTCACAATCGCAAAGCAGGACACACAAACAGATAATGGCTACCACCCACATCACGCACTATTATAGTACGCGGAGACCAAGGATATTCTACCGCCCATTGTGTACAAAAGTACTCAGCCCTTCTAGATAGCACGTGACCCTGCAATTAAGTACCATTGTGCAAAACATGGGGGATGATCATAAGTCTGTTGGCACGACAAGCAGGCCAAAAACTGAGCTAACAGATACACAATAGCTGTGTGTGTATGCTTGTTAGGGAGCACTAAGTAAGATGATAGATAAAGCCAAAAGATAAGAAAGAGAAGTCGCGCCCACCAGAGGCGCCGACAACCGCCTGCAGACAGGCTAACATGGAGTGAATTGTAAGTGTAAGTGATAAAACAACACAGGGATGTCAACGCTTTCATGTTCTACAAAATGAAAATAAACAAAACTGTCTTTATTTTAGATTTGTGGTATTCCAAGACGACCAAAACAATTAATGGTACTTGATATTATAAGAGTAAAGAAGAGAAGAGTAATAGTTAACAGGCAAAAGGGAGACAAAGACAAAATGACGCCAACGTTTCGGCCTAACACCTTCCTCAGGACAGACACAACAAAATAACGAACATATAGTTTAAAATGTTCAGATATTGTCGTCGTACTTGTTTATAACTAGCAAGATTACATTAATAACATGTGTCATGCATTTTGTCTTCTCATAATGGAAATGAATTTAAGAAATCACATACATATATTAATTATAAATCTATACCAGAATACGAATGATTGCAATGAAAACATAACCACACCTCTGACTATTTGACACCTAAAAGCACAGGTAGTGCGTACGCCAGAGGACAATAGAAATGTGCTGGTAACAAAGGGGTTAATGAAAAAAAAGTATCAGGGATAAAGTTTTATGTTTATCAATAACATTTGCAATGTAGGAATAGATGAAATGATATGAATAACATACGAGTACAATTAATATGTTTTATTATGATTTTGAGAATAATACAATACAAACAGATTACAAAATAAAACCAACAACTTAATTCGCTAATCAGTATTGACAAGTTATCAAATCCTGATCGCAACAATCCCAGGCGACTCCTGGTTGGACTTAGCTATTGATTAATATTTTCAGAATGAAAATGATTGGCACGTTAAAGAAATACAGCTGGCGTACAAGAAGACGGGGCTCAGCCCCGTTGCACAGGTCACCGTCGCTACAACAGGCCCGATTGATGCAGCCGCGGGTGCTGTACAGGTCGTGGGTGCAGTTGAGGAAGTCGTTCTGGGGGATGCACTCCTCGGAACAGCTGCGTACTGTGGACTGGAACTTGCTGTCGTCAATGTCGCTCTTCTGGGCGTACACCGTTTTCTGGGGAGGGGGAGGGGGTGGGGGCACGAACGGACATAATGATAATAATAATATCAATAATAATAATGATCATCATCATAATGATCATCATCACAGTATCAATAATAGTAATCGTGATAATAATAATAAAGATAATAATAGTAATTGGGGGCGCATTAGCTTATTCGGTAGTGCGTTATCCCTAGTGCACTTTAAGACCTGGGCTCGATCCCCAAATAGGCGGATTTTTTTAATTCCTGGACTGCCAACCCGTTGTGTCGACTAGGTAGTAAAATGGGTACCTTGTACTCCATAATATAACGCAGCGTCTCTTGTAAGAACGAATTCTGTAACAAGTTTTACAATCAAGCGCACGCTTGTGTATGTATTTCAATGGCCCCTGTTGGGCGGGGGAAGTAAAAGTGTGAAACACGATTAACTTGATTCTTGGATATCAACGCTTTACAAGCCTCCGCTCTTTTAAAAAAAGAAGTGATAATAATATTAATGTTATCATAGTCATGTTACAATATTTTCTTTGTTTTAATGGCTTAATTTTAAACGCACCTAAAATCGTTATTGTTTGATTTATAATCTTTAAAAAAAATTCGTCTTGGTCAAAGTTAGTTTTCTATATAGCAGTAACATTACTTAATGAGTTTAATACGCCTTATTATTTTGTATTTTACCCAAAGCCAAAGCAACTTCGTGTTTTAGTTGCTTTTTTTCAGCTGGGGCATTTGTTTTACAGTGGCCAGATAGAAAATATTTCCTACAGAACTGGCTGTTCTCATTTCATTTATAGTTCAATTGTGTTAAAGTTCGAATAATGCAATTCCATAAAAGCAGCTTTTACAATAGAAATGTATGCCAAGCGTCCGCTGCCGTTCACAATGGTACGCAAAAATGTGAGAAGAAATGAAAACCACATTCACGCAGGGCTTTAACTCGTATGGTTAATAAGGATAATGAGAATAAGAACTTGGAGGAGGAAGAGCTGGATGAAGAAGGGGAGAGAGGGATGGCGCAATTATGTGAAGAAGAAAAATATCGCAAACACAAATTAAAATGATTTAATAAGTCAACTATAAAATAGGTTTGTCTTGAAATTTGCAACTTCTATTTCCTGGATAATTATTCTGTGTGAGGAATTTCCTGTCTATCCGAAGATCCTATCCCTCGGGGCCTTGCATGAATGGAGATGAATTAAATGTGCCAGACCAGAATAACAAAACCATATTACAGACAACGTATGACAGTATATTGTTAAAACTTAATGACAGGATGCAAACGAAAAGAAAATGTATGACTAACCCAAAGCCACATGCCTGCGAAGAATACTGGAAATAGTTTGGCCAAGGAAAATTCCTAACCAAGAACTTTTAGAGAGATGGTAGACTAGAGGATATGGGTAAAGTTATAGCAAAAAGGAGGTGGAGATGGATTGGGCATGTTTTGAGAGGATATGATTCGATTGCCAGAACAGCGCTTCACTGGACGCCGGAAGGAAAAAGAAGACAGGGAAGGCTAAGAATAACATGGAGGAGGACTGTGGAGAGGGAGATGAAGGGGTTAGGACAGACATTGGGTTCTCTGGGGAGGTTGGCAAATGACATGAAGGAATTGAGGGATTTTGTTACTGCCCTAGACACCACTTGGTGTAACGGGTAATAGATAGATAGAACTCAAAAGGAGCAAGGCTAAAATATCTCGTTCCTAAACGCCATCAACGACTCAGCAAAGTGGGCTGGTAGCCTGCTTGCCTTTGCCTTGATTCAAAACTTCTCTTCTCGCTATTTAAGTGGTTATATTTGACTGCGTGGACGTATTACGTGTGTCATTCATTAATTTTATAACCAGACATACAGCTGTGTTTCTTTTACTAAATTAATGATACGGATGGAAATAATAATACCTAATAATGGTATTCATAATCATAGTACTACTACTAATAATGATAATGATGATAATAATAATAGTAATCACCATCATTTTTTATCATGGTAAAGATAATAATAATAACAAGGATTATGATATGATAATAATGATAATAATTTAGTACCAAAACCCCCAAAAAACAAGCTCTCAAAAACGGGGGCAAAAGAATATCCGCGAGAATAATCAATGGTTTGGTTCGTAACAGCATGTAAATTATTCATTTTTGGGGATAGCGAAACAAAATATAGCGATTAATACCACTTCTACCCCTCTCTCCCTTCGTTCCCAAAAATGATGTGAAAAGAAAGGGAATGAAAACAATTTCAATCGACGGTTTTAAAGAGCTATCAGTTCTGCATTATCTTTCATTTTCTCATATACTGAATCCTTATCCTCTTAAAAGTACTATAAGACGATAGTGTATTATGGATTACAGTGTCATAAAAGAACATGTTTACAATTGGCATTATTGGTATCACCATTGTTATCATCATCGTCATCATCATTATCATCATCACCATCACCATTACCATCACCATCACCATCATCATCATCATCATAATTCTTATCATTATCATTATCACAAGCATTTGACTGTCAACTGTTCTTCTTTTTAAAGACGATTACTTTTTTTTATCTTTACAGAAACTGGGATTCGAAGTCCCTTTGATAGTGGGGACTTTCTATTCAAATTATACAAGCGGACGTGTCCCACTGAAAAATGATTTCGCTTTGTATTG
The DNA here is from genome assembly GCA_031471865.1 of Melibe leonina. Taxonomy (NCBI): domain Eukaryota; kingdom Metazoa; phylum Mollusca; class Gastropoda; order Nudibranchia; family Dendronotidae; genus Melibe; species Melibe leonina. Next base: position 10,058 of record JAUEKZ010133576.1, on the reverse strand, counting down.
ATCTCTCAATGTTCCAGCCATTCTTAACCCTTTCACTGCTAAAGCCATCAAAATCCTCAAAACTTGCCTGTTCTTATACCAGCTAAATCAGATTTCAGTTAACTGATATATTATGCCTGAATATCAGGCTTTTTGCATAATATGTCAGTTCACTGAAATCTGATTTAGCTGGTATAAGAACACGTACATTACAAAGATTTTGCATGTAATTCAGTTGGGTTAAATCAGACCTCGCAGTGAAAGGGTTAAACTACCTCTCCATTCGAGCGACCGTACAATACTATGTTACGTATGTATCCATCAATGTCCAGATATAAATGGTTAGGAGACCATGAAGTCATATGTATTCATATCTAACCATTTCTAAAAATATCCATTGACAAACCAAATAAGATATGATTGCAAATTAACTGGACAGTATATAAATGAATCATTAAGAAATCGCCAGTTATTATTCATTATTCAATTGTACATTTTCTTACAACGAAGAAATTATAATGCTAGCTCTTCTAACTGTTGTTCAATCAGCCAAGATGGTCAAAGCAAAGCAATCTTTGGTTGAAAAAGAAAGAAAATACCTGGCAGATTTGCCCCTCCATGCACTTCCGCTGCTCAGCCCGATGGTTGTCCTCGGGGTTGCCATGGCAGCTGTTGTCTATACAGTACCAGCACACCAGCCCGCTACAGTAGTCTGGAAGAAAGAAGAAATAACAATATGTAAATGTGTCATGTGCTTAGGTAAAACAACAACAACAACAACAACGACAAACAAAGAAAAACAACACCAAAAAAATTTATTAAAACCAGTTTGACACAAACAAGTCCGATTGGGTTGAGAAAATAAAGACGATAGTTCGAGTTAAAAGACAAACAAGATAACCCTTTTTTATGAATGTAAGCAAACAAACATCACCAGATGGCAGATAGGTAAAGAGCTTGCATTCCAGTAAGTCAAATTCTTTTAACAGAATAATTTCTTTTCATATGTATTTTTATGTAGCTGTCTTGTTAGACAGTGTATGTACGCAAGCTTTTAACAAGCCGTAGGATTTATTTTCTACATTCCCACTAGAATAGGTATAGGCGTTCTTAGTTTAGAATGAAATTGTGTAATACATAATTGCATTATTAATATTAAAAGTCACTAAAAGCAACGGCATAACTCACAATCTTCCCCATACCTTAACATCCCCCCTCTCCTCCCTCCTCCCTCCTCCCTCGTTCCTATGCAAATTGCAAACCGGAAATGTGAAAGGTCAAACTAGAAAAAGGCTGTTTTAGGCAAAATAGAAGGGACAGGAAATAGCGCCGCTACGAGGATAATACATTTCCGGTAGTTGTCCTTCGGGATGCCCTGGGAAGCCTGGCCGAGGCGGCCTTATTTCTCCCATTTTTTTCTGATGGAATTGAAATACACTTTTAAAAAAACAAAACATAAAAGACAAGAGGGGAAAAGAGTGTCTCTATTTTTCTTTCCTCAGTTGAGAGGCTATTCAAGAAGGAGAGAGAGGCCAGCGTCAAGCACAGGATCGAGCTGTCAAGAATGATTTTCGGAGACATTTTTATGACAATTTTCAAAGTTTAATGAGTGTTCAGCTCCATGCGCCTTCCAGTGCTGGCATGTTTGAAATGAGGAAAATGACGAGAGAAAAAAAGAAGCATAGCTTTGGCAAATATTTTCTTAATTCGACGGAAAGGCGATATTATTATGGTTGATCAATATGAAGCGAAGCATATTTTCATCCTCCCTTTCTCTCTCTCCCTCTCTCTGCTCTCTCTCTCTCTCTCTCTCTCTCTCTCTGTCTCTGTCTCTGTCTCTGTCTCTCTCTCTCTCTCTCTCTCTCTCTCTTGTGCTCTTTTGTTTTTGTCACTCTCTCTTTGCTCGTGCCCTCCTTTCTCCTCTCTCTTCTCTCTCCTCTCCCTCTCTTTCTCTCTCTTTCTCTCACTCACTCACTCACTCTCTGGCGTTTTTTATTCATTGAAATGCTGGTTCCAACGCACCCTTATGAATATCAGAATTCGATTATTCAGACATAAAAGTGATTAATCTCTCTTCCTGGATACAAGCCAAGGGATTGCCCGCCCGTATGGCCAACAGGAGAAACAAGACACGAGACAGTGTTGATGCCAAATTGGATGGGATCAGTGGCTTGAGACACTGGCAGCTGATTGCACAGAACGACTTCAGCCTATAACAAGCACTGACAACAAAGTCAAACAGGAGCAATTATAATAGGCCATTATAATAGATACCCTAGCACGTATCCCTAAACACTCTATGCGTTTTTATGGCATAAAAACTTCCGGTGGGCGACGAAATCTTCCAGATCGCTCAGTCGATACAGCGACACTTTTTCCTCGTGCCCGTTGGGCGTTGGTTCAATTCCTTCAGTCAGTTTCTCTCGGAGCAATAATTTTTTCAGGGCCCTATTCTCCACCGAGCAGAAAATGAAAAACTCGGTCTCTTTAGACTGGGCAAAAGTAAAAGCGATGTGGAAAGTAATGCATGGCCTTTAAAAAATCTTACTTTCCTCATCATCTTGTCGATTCTTCTGATTCGCCCAATCATGGCGTCATTCAAAGAGTTGTTTCTCTGGAGAGTTCTACCACAAGAACAACGGAGAGGGTTATTTACAATACCCTAAGTTCCGGTAAATGTGCACGTAAAAGAACCATTGCCTTTTAAACATAGGGTCATCAAAATGTTATTCTGTCGCAGCAATGCCAGGTCCAGGAATGTGCCTTTGGGCTACATTCCGTCAAGTCAGCTTGAAGTCATCAATGATGTTGGTGGGTTGGGAGGGGGAAGGGGGGGGGGGTCGAGGGGCCAATGGGCCGAGGGCTAAGTGATCGTGTAACCTCGGCCGAGGGTAAATTTCAAAACTTGTAGTAAGTCGTTCATTCTTGTGTCTATTCTTTATGTGTTGAAGAGACAAAATCATTTCCCATTACATTACCAACGCGGTGTTATCATAATATGTATACATGTTTCCCTTTTAAAGCCTGTTTTTTTATTGAAGGCAATCAAAGGTGGATTAAAAGGGGTACATGTGCGAAGGCGGAATAAGCTTTAGAAGCGACAGCTTCCATTTCGACAGGCTTTGGAGTCTGATTCGAGAGAATTAGATAAGACTTTATAGGACTAGATAGATATTCCCTAAAACCTAATTGGACACGGGGATGCTGCTACGAAAGAAACAATTCCCCGCACATGCTATGACACTAGTGACAGCATACTGACACCGGAAAAGCAAACCATGATCCAATAATGCAGAGCGCATAATATCAAAATTTCCCCGTCTGAAAGATAATCTTGCTCAGGATTCGAACTCCCAGCCTTCTGATTTCGATGTTTATGCTCTCCTTACTGAGTATGGGTTACCGGTAATGCTACATTTTAAAACAAGTAGTGTGCTGACTTCCTCGCCTCTTGTGTCTGCAATTACAAAGCAAACGAATAGAGCATGTTTGAAGAGGGGGGGGGGGAGAAAACAAAGCTAAAATCGCGTGATGGTCGTTTTATGAGAGTGGAAGACTATAAAATAGAAGGGCAAGGATGGGACGGAGAGGAGCTTGGGGAATAATCGACACGATTGCGACAGACACTGGAAGGGAGATCGTCTGTCATTGGCGAAGGGTGTTACTGGACCCTGGTTCCCTGGAAACCTAATGATATAGTATGGCTATCCAGTCTGAAGGACACTTGCCAAAAACTGTATGTACGCATTTCAGAATTGCATCCAGGTCGATAGATTCCTCCACATGTCTCTGTCCTGCGCTATTTGTTCAATTTGTATAGATTTCCCCTTATCTTGAACGTGCTAGAATGCTATTTTCTGGTTGAATTGATGTTTTGTTTGAAGTCGCATTTTGGAGGAGTCGATGGTACACCGTTAGGTTTTCATTTAATGTTGTCGGTAGCATGGATGTTTGTGTTTATAGAAAAAAAATAGAGGCTTATATAGCGCGGATATCCAAGAGTTTTTATAGCGATTTACACTTTTTACTTTCCCGGCCAACAGCAAACATTGAAACACATAGGACAAGACAAGCGCCTGTTAGGTGTGTTACAATCCGGAAAAAACAGCTTCTGAAGGGGATTGAACCCGGGACCTTCAGCACAACAGTCTGATGCTCTTCCAACTGAGCTCATGCGCCCCCATATTATCGATCTTCATGGAAAAATTATCTAATTGTATGTATGTATTTGGGATTATTAGTCATTAGCAAGTAGTGCCGGCTCTTGGTGACTTGCTTGGTTGTCAATTCATCAACTATTCATTCGGGTTTTTTTTTCAAATAGTCTAGCTAGAGTATTACAAACATATGCAGTACAGTTTATTCCATCATTACCATAGGACCGTGCAGATATTGCTAAAATGTATGGTTGCTTCCCTTTTCATAATTAATCAACCGATTGCATGGCAACAATACTGTTGGAACTAATGTTAAATCAAGACATTTGCAAACATAAACCAGATGAGAAACTATCTAAAATAAAGTGCTTGGTTACTTGGGCGTTGTCCATTTAATACCCTTTTTAACACAATTTAGGTCATATTAAAGGCGCAGCTCTCTGCACACGTGAACGTGATTCTGCCACACAGAGATAAACGATTTCACCCAGTCACGATGAATAGACTGTCTTCGGGCTAACCAGTTTTCTGAGCACTATTTCCATCATGTCGAGCGTTTGGCGGGACAGCTGCTGAAGTTCTCTGATTGTAACCATTTCACTGCTAAAGACACCACAATTTTCAAAAGTTGCATGTTCTTATACCAGATAAATCAGATTTCATATGTCAGTTCACTGAAATCTAATTTATCTGGTATAAGAACTCGTACATTTTCAAGATGTTGCATATTCAAGTTGGGTTAGAATCATACCTCGCAGTGAAAGGATTAACATCTTTGGTAAGACGCGGCCCAGGCTCGAAGCACCAACCTAGTACCTACTGATTCCGATGGGGACGCTGTCTCTCTACGATAACCAGTAAACAATGAGTTCTATTTGTTATTTTAGAGGTGTGTACGCAAACTTTACAATCTAGTGCTAAAGTTTCTGATTCATGACACTATGAAATATCTCTGGGAGCGAGAGATCTGACTTCGGGCGCTATTGAATTAAAGCAAAACAAGAGACTGCAATGGATAGAGTATATTATAGAGGCAAGCCAGACAGAAAGCGTGGTGACCTTTGCCACTATTCGTGATTGTGTTTCCATTTCACGTCCCCCTATCAGCCTGTGGGATTTGTCTTATTTACACCCTGTGCCTTGCGTGACTAGGAAATAACGTCCAGAGTTTTTATTTGTTTTGTTTTTTTAAAACACACCAATCTCGAATAGAAGAAGCAGTGTAGAGGCAAAACATTCCAAGGGAGTCTGTGCATTAGAATCAGGAGCAGGGATCATCATGCTTCATCCGAGTCGAGTGAGTGGTAGGAAAAGGAACGTGCGTGATTGTGTGTGAGTATGTGTGTGTGTGTGTGTGTGAGTGCGTGTGTGTGTGTGTGTGTAGGGGGAGGGGGCGTCGCCTACGTGCGGTGTCGTCTCTGGGGAGATTCTTTGATTGAATCTTAAGTGAATGGTCCGAAATCAGTTCTGGGTCGCATGGGAAAAAAGTGGCACCGACTCTCATGCAAAGCTAGATAGCGGCACAAGCCATAAAAGACAATCCTCTCTATATCTTTCCCCTCCCTCGCTCACGAGCGCTCTTCCACTCTCTCTCTCTATCTATCTATCTATCTCTCTCTCTCTCTCTCTCTCTCTCTCTCACACACACACACACACACACACACACACACATATATACACACACCACACAGAAAGCTACTTCATGAATATCACCCCTTCAATGGTGAGCACGGGAAGCCTCATCATTCCAAATCTAGACAGGACCACACAAAGTTTAAATTAAAAGTTTCTAAATAATCTAGAATGCATGCCTATTGTACAAGAAAGAATAGCGCTCATCCTTTGTAAAACGAAAAATCGGATGGAGAAATAATTGATCTCGATCGACATTCATAGTTAAGCTCTATAGTCACATATTATATAAACAATTGCAAAGTCACTCGAGGCAAAGAAGAATAATAAAAATTCCTTAAGTATTTGAATAGATTATCATATAGAAGGGTTTTTGTTTCCTCTCAACGGGGTTATTAAATCTTTCACAGCGGGGTCTGATTGTAACCAAGCAAAGCAGATCAAACAAAAACATTGAAACTCACGTACTCTTAGAACAGATAAATACGATATCAGTAGACTGACATATGCCAAAAGCCTGCCAGAAGAACACATTGATTTTAAAGAGTGTGCATATTCTGTTCGGTTAGAATTGGACCCCGCTGTGAAATGGTTAACTCATAATCGAATTCAATCCGAATAAAAGATATCTTTTTTCTAATAGTTTGGAATATATCTATCAATAAAATTATAGCTTCTCTTTTCGAGGGAGCGGAGTTTACAAAATTGACGTTTTTTCCATCAAAATGTAAGTGGCGGGAAGGATGTCGTTTCCTCAAAAAGATTTTTTTTAAAGTCATAATTATTCCAATACTGTTACTGCTGTCAGGGTACGGGATCGGTAGCTGGAAGCATGGAATGCCATTTTTGTGAACATGAGGGTATTTATTCCTAGGCTTATTCTACAATGTGATTGTATTTCTACTTTTAAAGCTGTGCACAGGGGACATTGTCGGCCTGTCTGTCTTCTTCCTACAATGCACTTTTTAATACAAAAAAAAACCAAAACCAAAACGTATCGTAATGTGAAATCCATATTTCCATCAGCATTTTGAGATGACGGCTGACCTGCAGACTGTGGGAAGCTTAATTCCCAATCTCTTGTTTGTCGTATCTATTAATGGCTACGGGCGTTCCATCACGATCTTGTAATGAAATAACAAACCGATTCCAGCCCTGCATACACAATGCACGCTGTCCCTCTCCAGCGCCTGTTTGTTCACAAAGAGACCACTTGTATCTTATACGGTTGCAGCTTCCACCAAATTCTATTTGACATTCGGGAGATCACGGCGGAGGATGAATATATAGATATCCCTGCATAGGAAGAAATAAAGCTGGAGAATCAACATATCACATACGACATGCATCCTAACAAGGTCTCTTTCTAAAATTTCACATCCTTCCTTGGCCCTGAAAAAATCTTTGAGACTAGAACTCACTCTATGTAGCCCCAAAGCACGCTAACAAAGAATTAAAGTTACCTGCTTCTTCATTATGGAATTCCTTTGAACTTTATTTTTTCATTCTGGGAACAGAGAAATAACACTACCTGCTTCTGCAACGTGGCATTTCTTTCAGCTTTTTTTCATTCTAGCAACAGGGAAATAACGCTACCTGCTTCTTCGACAAATTGTATTCCTTTTAGCATTTTTTCATTCTGGAAACGGGGAAATATCAATATCTGCTTCTTCAACATAATATTCCTTTAAGGTTTTTATTTTCATTCTAGCAACGGGAAATAACGATACCTGCTTCATCGACAAGGTATTCCTTTTACTTTTTTCTTCTTCTGGGAACGGAGATTACTATGACAGAACTAAATTTCATGCTGAATATGCAGCAGGGTGACGCAAAATTAGACAGCTCAAGTAGTGTGCAGCAGCGATGGCAATTCAAATCAAGTGCAACGGTGCCTTATTCCACAAAAGAAAAACACTTTGCATGAATTTTCCTTGATGTTTTCATAAGAAACAAATGATGTTTTTAATATACATTGGGGGATCCAGACATGATGAAGAACACTTTCATTTTCGTAAATACTGCCAGCCTGACTTTCATTTCAGGATAACATGACATGCCTTTGTTTTCGGGGAAGTAGGATCCGTAGTCCTTATTGGGTACGTATCCTGAAATCAAGATCCTTTATTATTTCGTCTCATCCGACACTGCAGTAGTTGTCTCACCTGACGCTAGGCAACGCTAGGCATAACGGGAACATGCTAAATTGGCCCGGTTTCAGTGTAGGATATGCTGTGAGTACACAAGTTTTTTTTCAAGAAGGCCATCTGTTAATCTCTGTGTATTAGTACGTTGACTTTTCATAAGAGCTCCAAGTTTGTTATAACCTTATATTATTGTGTTTAAAAGAGCATTGAATTCTAATCTTGAGTTATTGATGCACATTTTCAAAAGCCTAAAATCCCCCATCCACCCTATTCCACTCCCCCACCCTCTACCCCCGATTAAAAAAACAAAAAACAAAAAAACACACACAAAAACTCAAACCTAACAAACAATCATTGCTTCCTCCAACAGGCCGACTCATGTCCGGTTGATTTGTCACCGATATCTGACCCAAAAAAGAATAGCAGACACCTTTAACCCTTTCACTGCGAGGTCTGATTCAAGTCCAACAGAATTACTTATATGCAAAATCTTTAAAATGTACGTGTTCTTATACCAGATAAATCAGATTTCAGTGAACTGACATATGCCAAAAGCCCGATTCTCAGGCTTTTGGCATATGTCAGTTCATTGAGAAATCTGACTTATCTGGTAGAAGAACAGGCACGTTTTGAGGATTTTGTTGGCCTTAGCAGTGAAAGGGTTAAAGTGCCCCGTCCTCCTCGGGCAGCCTCCACAACCACCAATTACTACCGTATCATCCCGCACACTCGAGCACCATCATAACTTGGTCGTTGCACAATGGCAAATCCGGACGCTAACTACATAATACTGTTTGGAGGATGGCCTCGACACGTCATAGTACTGGGGGTAAGCAGCTTTCCTGTAGGATTGCAGACTTATCCTCTGGCAATGCCAGGGGCTACTATACGGGCTACGAGATTTTCATAAGCCAAAGTGAGGCAGAATAGTCACACCATATTTTCATTATGCCAGCAACAAGTGAATAGTTTACGCTTTATTGCCCTCTAAAAAACGCTCAGACAATTCCGTGAGTTCGTACAGTGCTCGTATTGTTGTGAGTATTTTGACTCGATGCATAAAGGATCCGGATCTTTCTTTCTTTGTGTGTGTGTGAGTGTGTGTGAGAGAGAGAGAGAGAGAGAGAGAGAGAGGGAGAGAGTGTGTGTGTGTGTGTGTGTGTGTGTGTGTGTGTGTGTGTGTGTGTATGTGTGTGTGTGACCCGGCATTAAATTTTCATTTCCCATCGCCAAAAGCAGATGTTTTTTAAACTGAATTTATCGATTGTTTTTTACGATACTCGCCTACTTTCATAAGCCCTTTCTCCATTTCCTGTCTATCCTTCTTCCTCTTTGAGATACCGGAATAAAATGCAATAATAGTACTCCTTTTTTTTTCTCCCTTCATCTCTGTATCTCTCTTACTCCTATATTATTATTCACCATCACCATCATCCTATATCATTCTTTTATTATCCATTTTTTCTCTCACATTTCATTTTAACTCTCCTTTTTTTCCATCTTTCTGCCCTTGCCCCTCCTCCTTTTTGTGTTTCTTCCTTTTTTTTTCTTTTCTATTGGTCCTGAGAAAAGTTGAAGGGAGACACTAGCTCTTCAAGACCAAAGATTTTAATTGTCGAATGACTCATCAACAGAATAGTGAAAACATGGAACAATTTACAATACGAATCTAAAAATGCACCATCTCTGAAGAGTTTTAAGGTTATGATTGACAAAGAATTCGTCGATGTCCATTATATTTATGACTAACAATTTTGTTCCTGCGGAATTGCAATGGTTCTTTCAACTGCATTGCTTTTGGTTGTTTCCATGTGGTTTCTATTTTGTCTGAATCTGTAATAGCTCTATTTGCACATTGCGATACTTTTACAAGGTGCCTTTATATTATGATCTGTGAACATGATATGATATGTGTGTGTGTGTGTGTTTGTGTGTGTGCGTCGCATACAAATAATTAACTGTCTGTCTCAAAAAAGTGCCGCTGATCTACCAACTATCTGGCATTTTCTCATCAACAGAATACTGTAGTTTAAAAAATGGAACAATTTACAATACGAATCTAAAAATGCACAATTTTAAGGTTACGATTGATAAAAAAAATTGGAGGTAATGTGCATTAAGTTTATGACTAACCATTTTGAAC
>JAUEKZ010133465.1:4093-28372 GCA_031471865.1 Melibe leonina | reverse complement strand
TCTACTGCCCTTTGTGTACAAAAGTACTCAGTCCTTCTAGATAGCAAGTGACCCTGTAGTTAGGTACCATAGTGTGTGAAACATGGGGGTTGACCATTAGTATGTGAGACTGAGCTAACAGACACAAAACAGCTTTGTGTTAAGAGAGCACTGGAGAGTGCTGGAAAAAGTAAGATGATAGATAAGATAAAGCAAGAAGAGAAGAAACAGAAGTAGCGCCCACCAGTGGTGGCTGCTAACTGCCCGCTTGGAACGTTCATTTGAATTTACACCAGATCACAGGAATCATGTGTCTTTTATTTACTTGCTGATACATACGTTCAAACACTGAATAGGTACAAGAGCAGTTTAACCTTACACTCTCTAGTAACATCTCATAAAAACAGAACACAAAGGCACACTTTGTAAATTGAAATGATACTTCACAGAAAAAGCAGAACAAAACCACAGCTTTGCATGACAAAATCAACTGCTCAAAATGAGATCATTTCATAAAAATAACACACTGCACATCATCCATTTTTGCATAACAAAGCATTCAATGACATGTGCATCCTAAAAAAAAAACCAACAACAAAACAACAACACATTGTGTCATTTTTCAATTTGAAATAAATTTAAATAATGGTTATGAGGGTGATAATGGTGAAGAATAAGAAATATGTAACATTATGTCCAACAAAATTGAAATATCAATCATAGCAACACAGTAATGAAATAAAACAAACACTTACAAATTAAGTTCTTGAAAAATCAACATTAGTTAAAGTAATTATGCATTGCAAAACACTTTGAATTTGAAGGCCCTTCTTATTTAAGACATCATGTTATTTTTCATAAACAATTCCATTTCAACCAGAATGAAACAAACAAAAAAATGTCAACAGGATAGAGAAGACAGGATACTAAAATTGCTTGTTAACATGATAATATATAATACGAATCACTACGCCTCATGTGCTCAGCAAATCAGACATCATGAATAGGTAATACAAAAAAAGTCCTTTCATAGCCTCATAAATTGAAAACCCCAAAAATAGTTACGCTCAAACTCAATATGTATTTAGGTATCTGCTTAACTAAAATGATAGAGAAGTTAAATTTTTGTTAAACTAATCTGACCTTTCAATTTCAACTTTCACTAAGTTGTCTTCATTTATACCATTGCCATATGATCTATGAATTGTAGTGCCTTTTTGTTTGTTTGTTTATTGAGAGTTTTTGGGCGCTTGCAACTGCTATGGTCATATAAGCGCCATATAAAAGAATAGCCAGACTTTGACCCTGCCAGGGACGTTTCACAGAGGGATGATTTACAGGAAAAAAATATCATCTCTCAAAAAAGGTGACAAAGAGATGATTTACAGGGAAAAAACCATCATCTCCAACAATCACAAAGCAGGACACACAAACAGATAATGGCTACCACCCAAATCATGCACCACTGTGGTCCAGGGAGACCCAGGTTATTCTACCGCCCTTTGTGTACAAAAGTACTCAGTCCTTCTAGACAGCAGGTGACCCTGTGGTTAGGTACCAGTGTGTTAAACATGGGGGATGATCATAAGACTGTTAGAATGACAAGCAGGGTCAAGACTGAGCTAACAGATACAAAAAAGCTGTGTGTGTATGCTTGCAAGGGAGCACTAGTAGGAGTGCTGGAAAAAGCAAGATGACAGATAAATTCAAAAGAGAAGATACAGAAGAAGCGACCACCAGAGGTGCTCGCAAAGATGTCTTTTATCAAAGATCAGCAACAAACACATTGAAAGTGTGAGTTGCTTGAGATCTTGATAAAATCTTAATGTTGCTCCTATTGCTTACATGACTGCCAATAATGACAGCATGGGTTTGCAGGAGCGATAGCGCCTTTTTAACAACTGTATTTCAGTATAAGATAGTACCAGTAACATGAAATGACAAGTAAAATTAACCTCGATGATGAAAGCTTTGGCAAGTCAATCAAGCAATCCCAACAACTCACACTTGAAAAAGAAGACTAAACACAAACACAAGGGCTACAACACATTACTTACTTGCAGAGCAAGGAATTATCTGAAATATTAAATTATGCTGTACTAACTTTAACCAAAAAATTAAATGAGATGAAACCCAAAAAGTGTTTTTCAAACTACAGTGGAATTACCCTAAACCAAAATTTGAGGACCTTCTACTTCTAAACCATTTGGGATTAAATTCATTTTGGTTTACAGCAAGTTCACTTTTTGAGATATTTTTTTCAATCAAAGGCTGTGTTCACTTTACACTGTCTGTGTAATTTCCAGTTTTGGTCAAGCCTAAGGTAGAAGATAAAATGATGGAAAAAGGGAAGACCCTTTCAAGTTGTTTCTGTTTAAAGACAGTCATGCTCAGATGCACTTTGTTGATTTATCGTATGAAAATGTACAAAGTTAAAGAAGAAACTTGTACAGAAGAAACTTGTACAAAAGTGATAAAATTCATTGCGGTTTATGACATTTTTTGGTAAAGCTTCTTTCAGTTAAAAGTAATTCCACTGTAGATTTTTTCCTTCTTTATCAAATCAAGAACTACTTACAATTCTAAAGAGGTTATCAAAAGACAGGGCTCTTCACTCTTCAGTGTAATAATCTAGTACTAGTAATCTAGTAATCATCAGAGCATGGTGGCAAGATGACAAAACAACAACCAGCATTCACCTTTGAAGCACAATACCGTAGTCATTCAAACAAATCAATGCACATTAGATACAGATGTCAATGTCATCATCAAACGCTAAGTTTACATTCTTTCAAAAAAGAAAAGCAAGACAGGTAAGTACCTTGGCCGAATTCCCTAGAAATTGAAACATGTGACTCGCAACTTAAAATATCATTTACAAAATAACAAGTTGAGAGCAGTCCATTTTAATTTCTTATTCTTCCTCAATATTTTCATCAATATGTCGATATATCAAGAAACAACGCAACAAGCTCTGTCCACTTCAAATAGAGCAAAAGGTGCATCTATCAAAATTGGGAAAAAAAGAAAAAAAATACATTTAGAGAGAAGAATTAAAACATTACAATACATAAATTGAAAGCCACAAAACATCAACTTAGAATCAATCATCAAGATAATCAAGATAACTCTACAGACATGTTTTATCACAAAGAACATAATGAGGGAACCTATACCGGTATGTATCCAAAGGGAGAAAACTGTTGACCTTCAAAACCTGTGTCATGACAAGAGAGAGAAGCTGAAAATATCTCTACCCTCAACAAAGCTAATAATAATAATAGACAATATCATTAAGACAGAAGAACCTTTATAACCTCAGCACCAAAAGAATTTCATACAAAAGGCAACAGCACATCCTATGCTATATAGACGTCTATTTCTAATGCAAAAGTGTCTGTGATGCCGCCAACCCCTTACTTTTACACTCTGGCAAATAGTTGAGTGGTTTCATGAGATTTCAGTTCAGTGCTATTCACATTGCTGTTAAAACAATTTGCAAAATAAAACCGTACAAAGCATTAACACCAATGGGTACAAGAACCAAAGTCGATGACAGTTAGGTGAAAAATTTAGACACAGACGCATTGTGCAAGGACATCAAACAATGATCAATGAAGACACACTAAGTAAGAAGAATGTACACAACTCTTTATCAACTGGAGGGCAGAGAAGAACAGGGAGGGAAGAAGGGAATGGAAAATAACAACTGATTTCTCATTAGTAGTACTCACTGATGATGGTGGGACCGTTTCCACATTGATTAATATATTTTGTAGGAAATGAATACTAGACAGTCTAGCTGCACACACAAATGAAGTTATAAATATATATGAAAAAAAAAACCCACTATGTTGATGTGCGCAGAATAGAAAGGGTGGGAAAATTACAGAAAAGAGCAAAATTCATATACTAATTAAAAATTGGGGTTCTCCATAGAAATAGAATGGAATATTTAACGTTGTTTGTAATGTATTATCTTAGTGTACGGTATCTATTTGAAATAGATGTGAAGTGAAGCCATCTGACCTTGGCCACAATGGGAAAGGTTGCTACCAAATGAAAAATCATTGAATGTAACTAATGGCAGAAAACCATCATCACTGAGTGAAAAAAATTTACTTACCGAAAAAAAAAGAATAATTAATGCACCAAATTGAGCCATTATTTTGAGGGCAACTAATTTTGTTGTTTGGTTTTTTATTAAGAGTTTTAGGGCGCTTGCAGCTGCTACGGTCATGTAAACGCCCAGGGGTAAGTAAGATGATAAGCTAGTTAAAAAAACAGCCAGACTTTGACCCTGCCAGGGACATTTCACAGAGAGATGATTTACATGGAAAAAATAATCATCTCTCAAAAAAGGTGACATAGAGATGATTTGCAGGACACACAAACAGATGATGTGTACAAAAGTCCTCAGTTCTTCTAGATAGCAAGTGACCCTGTAGTTAGGTACCACAGTGTAAAACATAGGGGATGACCAAAGTCTGTTAGGACGACAGGCAAGGCCAAGACTAAGCTAACATATACAAAACAGATGTGTGTGTATGCTTGTTTAAGGGGGCACTGGAGAGAGTGCTGGAAAAAGTGAGATAATAGATTAAAGCCAAAGAAGAAACAGAAGAAGCGCCCACCAACCTTCCTCTTCTTTGAAACGAATATTTTCTTTAAATCAAGACTTTACTCAGGTAGCTTTATGGAAACTCTTATTAAGATATCAACGTAACCAGTGCCAGTGGTGAGTATGTAACAAAAATAATTTTTTAGTATAATTATAAAATAAAAAGTGATATTGTTTGCAATTCAAATTAACTAATTTTTTAAAATGCTAGATAAATATCTCTTACAATCTTTTCATTAAATATAAATGCATTTAAACCGCATAGAGCCTGGAGTAGTCTGGGAATTTGTGCTATAGAAGTGTTCTTATTTCCATTTTTTTCTGTAACATTGAACATACAATAGATGGTCTAACACAATGAACAAATTGTCTAAAAACAATATCATTTTTTTAACGTACTTGTGTCTAAAAACATAAAACATCATGGGCTCTGAGTTAGAATAAAAAATCATGGACAAATTAAGGCAATGCAGAGGCACAAACATGAGAACATTTCATGCAGTGAATCAGCCAGCTTTGCGTAAGATTGTTAACAAAAGTTAAGGCAAGTCATAACATAAGCCTAAAATTGATTTATGTACACAGTAGTTGGTCAATACAAATCATTAATTATTAAAGGTGCTTAGAAGTGGGCAACAATACAATACAGTCTGCTTCAAAATACTAATCCAACAAGTACACAAGCGTCTTTCTAAAATGCGCATGAAAAGTGGCAAAAGGGGTATCAATATCAATGTCAAAAATATTTGAAAAACACCAATAGGTCATTTGAAAATGGAAACACACCTTTTCCAGCTTGGGAAAATTCCACTTGATGCAAAACTACAAACAAAATAATTTATATTGACACATATGATTGTGCATCTGTATGAAGACATAACTGGCTGAATAGCTTGATGAAGAATTGCAACCATTGCAAGCACATAGAGCTTATTGAACTTGAGGTTGTGGGTGAATTGTGTGATAAAAGATTGCTACAAGTCCAACCACACAAAACTCACTCTCACAAAGTTCTTGGGGCCTTTCAAGCCTAGTTACAAATGTGTCTTTCCAGTGTCTTCACTTAAAATTGCCTCCAATTTAAACTCATTCATAATAATGCCATTCTCAGTGCTCTCAAAAAAAAGTCAACGATTTTTATTTAAAACAAACAGACAGGGCATGTCATTCTACATTTAGTACGGATATACCATCTGATGTAAGAAACTGCAAGTAATCTTTCATTTCGTACAGGATTCAAATTACGAGAAAAATTAAGTGTATAATCTTTTTTTTAATTTAAGACACTCTGATACAAAATAAAAATATGATTTATTACACATGTCAATTTAGAAGACCCTGTCAGGGATACATACAAGCTTTGCTATAGTTACAGAACTTCCTCTTTCCCATGTAATTCATAAACTTTAATATAAATTCAACTGTGAAATTTAAGTTATTTAACAATAAATTGCTGACCTTTGAAAATATGAGATGAAGGCACCAATAGTCTACAGACCCGTGCCTACTGTTTCGTTTGACAAGAACATACTCATACTCACACACAAACACACAAAAACAGATAACGCTTATATTATAACACTTACATAACTTACAGACAGACACATGATATAAAAATAAAACTTGTAATTGTAACAAAGAATAAATGCCATGAATACTAACTACAGTGCAGTCTGTTTTGTATCACATAGACAATAGACTACTGATTTCGCAATACAATGGACTCTAGATAAGTGGATTAGTCAATGTCTACAGGACCAGAAAGAAAAGATCTTCTTTTGAAAGTCAACTAGATTGTGAACAAATGACTAGGTACATTCTGAGTGATGATAACTAGCCTCCTGGAAGGAGTGAATCGAAGGGTCAATGACTTTGAAAGAGATTATAGTGCATGATTTTAATTCTATCAATATTAGGAGAAGAGGCCGTAGGGATTAAAAACACTGACCTTATAGTTCCAAGGCTTCCATCTGATCTACCATTGACATTTTATACAGAATCCACTGTGTTGATGATTATCAAAATTGTTTTAAAAGATAACATTGGAAAAAAATATCAAGTGAAAATGAAGTTGACTTCTTGAAGACTGCACTGCGGTTAACACGACTAGGCAATAGTTATTGGTTTTATCTCTTTGTAAGCATAAGACTGCATCAACCAGTTGTGACAGAACCAACTGAAAATAAATATCATTTTTCATTCCAATCAATAATAATTCAATGAGGCCACAATAAATCTCTGGCACTACTCAGACTAAATTTGAGATTCACACAAATTGGGATTGCACAGTGTCAATTGTTGATTCAAGTTAACTTATTGAATAATTTTAATTCAAGTTGAACTATGAATCATGTATATTATATTATTTTTAAACTAGATGTGAGCACATCTATCTATAGTGAGGACCTTTTCCATAAATAAAAACATAACAATATAATAAACATTTCAAAATGCATAGAACCAGTACAACTATGCAAGAATGTGTGTGAAAGATGACATGAGGCAACTATATAAATAAAGTGTAAGGACAACCAAATGTAACATTCAATTAACGATTACATCATCTCTTTCTCTTTGGACAAAACTAATTTTCTCTTTTTCTTCATCATATTTTTATCCATTAAATTGAAGGTAGGTAATAATTCACACAAAAAATTGTGCTTACACACACACCTGGAGGAATAATAACATTCAAAATTTTAAATTAATTAAAACTTAACAATTCGTGACAAATGAAAGTCTAAACATGTTCTTTTTTTTTTCAAAATTAATGAATCATTGCTCATATCCATTAATCAAATATTTAGAAAGTTGA
Source organism: Melibe leonina (assembly GCA_031471865.1). NCBI lineage: Eukaryota > Metazoa > Mollusca > Gastropoda > Nudibranchia > Dendronotidae > Melibe > Melibe leonina. The sequence continues at coordinate 20,957 of JAUEKZ010133465.1, read as the reverse complement.
GTTGAAGAGCAAGTTGAACCATAATTAATTGATGTTATAAAAAGAATAAAGTTGAAATCACAAGCTATCATTGTTTGTTTATTTTGTTATTTTGTTTAGTCTTGTTTGTCCTGATAAAGACCTTTGGTCGAAACGTCACTTTTTTGTTTCTCTTGCTTTGTCTTTGTCCTACTATACTGGCCTGTTAATCACTCCCTTTGTTTCACTTCAGACTCTACATTCAGTTTAAAATTCAACATTATATGCATCCCCAAAACTTTCATGAAAAGTACTTACTTTCAGACACAAATTTAACTGTCTTTAAGTGTGTACAAGCTTGTCATTGTATTTGCAGAGAGTATTCTTAGTTTTCTATCAATACATAAATTATAACAAAAAGGCAATTTCAAACAACATCCAGGAACTGATGTAAATAACAAAAATTCTTACCATTTATCAATTCTTAAGTGTTTTAACAGCAATCAATCCTTATTTATATGCCATTCTTGTCCCCAACAGATCTATTTTCTAAATGATATTATAAACTCCAATTTCGATTTTATCTCTCCTCTTTTTTTCCTTTCAAGACCTATGATCAAAGCCCAACAATAGCGCTATAGTGTATGAGGTTCTGAGCCAAAATACACTACCATTACAAACAGTCACTTCATTTCTCTCAGGAACACTAAAAAAAAGTAGAGGCTTAGCGCAGATATCCACGAGTGTTCATCGCGCTTTACACTTTTTACTTTCCCCGGCCAACAGCAAACATTGAAACACATAGGACAAGACAAGCGCCTGTTAGGCATGTTATAATTTGTTTGCGGGACAAAGACATTGCTGTATGGAGGGCCAGGTACACATTTTACTGCTGGGTCGACAGTGGGGTTTTCTGGTCCCGGAAAAAAATTCCACCTCTGAAGGGGATTAAACCTTCAGCACAACAGTCTGAGGACCATGAGATAGCCAAAAATTATTTTTTAGGACACTGCTTAAAATTTGCCTCATCAAACTAATACAGATCCAAAATACAAAAACACGGACAAATCAACTGACTTTATCAACATCCACATTTCAAAAAGAAAAAAAGGATACAAAAATAAAAAAACATCAAAATAAAACAAATAAGCACCCTGCTAAAAGAGCCTATTCATCATTGACTTAAAAAAAAAAAAAGAAGAAAAATCAAATAAAAAATATAACAATGACATCATGGAACTAGTACTGGTTTTCTTCTATCCATCCTTTCAAAGTCTTGGGTAAAGGCAATTGTTGAATATGATCATACCTCGTGTACTGACGGATCACAAAGCGACACAAATATTGCAATGAACGAACTTGAGTAAATCGAGAAACCGGTTTTGTAAGGCGAACAGGAAATTGTGGAGCATCAGGTGAGTTTGACCTCGCATAATAGAAAATACCTGTCTGAGATGCATTCATAGAATGTTCAATCAAGTCCACAATAGATGTATATCCTTCAGAATCAGGTTGTGCATAAAAACTAAACATACCATTGCAATGTTCTATTCTTGTATGTAAGGTAATACCATAAGATCTGAAGCTTAAACTTAAAAGATAACGTTCGTCTGAACTGTCTCTCACAAGAAAAGCTCCATCTGGCTGATTTGTCAACTTTTCTTCGGCCTCATTTCTTGTGATTGGCCCCCAATACCAACCAAACTTAGACAAACGAAACAACTCCTGAGGAAGGCTCCATATCTTTCCCGCCTCCTTAGAATTACATTGCACACAGTCAGCATTTTCATACACTGGTTCTGCACCATCACTGTCTTTATTATGAATAACCACATCTGATATTTCTGAGACCCGATCTTTGAAGGCTACATTCTCATGCAGCATCGATGAATCTGGAACTTGCAGCTCTGAGAAGTTTTTTGAGAGACAACTGTGTTTTTCCTTGATGTTATTTGTGTTGGAATGCCAATCTCTAAATTTAGGGGACATAAATTTTTGCAAATGGGAATTAAGATTTTCAGAGCTATGAGAAACAGATTTACACATTGAACTTTTTGCCAAATCACATCTACTCCTTTCTTTCCGCCTGGAATTGGCCAAATTCGGAGACAAAGCCTCCTCTGTAAATCCATTACAATCCATATCAGATTTACGGAAGGATGAAAACTTGCGTCTCAAGTTGCGAAAAAGACCCATCTTTTCTCTTTTATGTTGAACACCACTTTCTCTTAACTCGCCAGAGCTTGCCTCTGGGGTGTCATGCTTGAAGAGGCAACCCACAGAGCAAGAGGGCACATTGTACCTCAGGTGACAGGGGAATTCTCCATTGTTGGGAGGTTTATGTCTGTCTGGAGATATTTCAACATTCTGCACACCTATGTTGAGCTCTAGGTGGTTTAGCTGCGGGCAACAATGTTGATAAGAACAGGGCTGTACCGGACTCGCCTGATCTAAACAAATAGGAAGCTCCAGAGCACCAGCCGAAGGTGCTGAAGATGCAGCAGCAGAAGATGAATCTCTCGAACGACTGGAATCTGACGCACTCTTTGACGACTTGTCTTTCTTACCAATTCTTTTCATCGTCATTATTTATGTACGAAAGCATTATGCTCTATCATCCAACTATTCACTGACAGTATATCCAAACAAAATTATTGAATTCGATGACAAGGAACAATAACAATGTTATTTGTATGGCTGATTCATAGGCCCAGTTGAACTACAGTTGATATTGGTCTAGAACACATTACTCATTGCGCATGTTTATTAGGAACGGAGAGAATAGAAAAATACCACTGCTACAGATATCGATTACCTAGATGACTAAACTCAATACGCGTGAACTTGCTTGACGGTCTAGGTACGTCCGATAGGAAACAAAGAGAACGTTTCTATTTTCCTATCAAGGTCCCTGTTTCGTATTTAAATTGCAAATATCCGATAGATCTAGATATATGATTCTCAGTTTGTCTTCCGCATTAGGCGCTCATACCTGTAACAAATGACTAATATCTCCTCCCCAACACCATCCATTTAGATAAATAAAGAACGAGGAAAAAGAAGGAAAGAAAGGGGCTTGTTTGGAACGTTTGGGTCCATAAGTCTGAAAAGAATAAATATGCAAGCCTTTCTTTTGTTGTTTCAACTAGATCTATACTAGACGCTCTATGTTCATTTAACCTCCAGTGAGGATTTGCTTTTGTCTTTCAAGCAAGAGCTCTCTCTTTACTCGATTGATGGATCATTATGAACATAGCTTCCTATCTTTTCGATGAATTAGAAAACTGATGATGTGGACAATCATATTGTGATGAGCGAGAGTACCAAGAAAAGACTCCAATTATCATATTATGGAATATCTATCTATCGATATGTATTATCATCTAGGAAGAAAAGAAAACCTGATTTCAATATCTAATAGTATATTTTATCAATCATTGTGGTAAAAATGTGAAACCACATAAAATGAAATTTTTATCCTATAGATTTTGTATAATGTGAGGGAAAAATCTAGGATTTTAAGTTTGAATAATACCAGAATTAATATTTGTGAATATTGAATGGGAATTCCCAGAAAAATTTCTGCGGTCTTAAAAGATGGCGCCGTCTAGTGACGACTCCGAAGACGAAGATCTCGTCGTTTTAGGAACTCCTTTGCCAGAATTAGATGAAAGTAATTAATTGGTTTTTTTTAGTTTTCTTAGAAAATGCATATCAAAGTTGTAGCTCTCACGTTTATTTTTCTATGGAATTTTTTTGGATTGCGACAGCGACTATAGATAACAAATCTAGACAAGTAGACGTCTACTATCTAGACTTTAGATTTTCAGAGAGTGAAAGTAGCTCTTCAGGTTGGCTAAGGAACCCACGACACTTAGTTAGCCACTTGGCTGCCAACTTATAACAATAACAGTAATCGACAGGAAAGGTACCAGAGAAATTGATTACATTCAGCTGTGTACTCAGCAGGATAGGCCCCCACTTACAGCAACTTTATTGTGGGATTTCTGTATTGTGAGGCGTTTTGGATAAAGCAACGGATCGATTTTGGGTCTCATTTCAGAGATAAACTGTTGGTTACGCTCGTCAAATGTCTTGCGTTTTGCCCCTATAAAAATAATAATAATAAGATTATTTATAAAGCGCCTTTCACCGAAGTCTTGATAGAAAACATATATACGGTTATTAGGTGGAGTCCGTATTGATATTGTATGGATATTGCTGTGTTTACGGTAGCTTGAAGTAGCTAGCTAGCAGGTGACTCTTCGGCGCACCTTTCTTATATACTAGTTAAAATCCTGTTCAACGAACAAAGGAAAGTCCTTTTCGAATCTGAATCTTTCACTCCAACAAAAAAGATTTTTTGGTTTGTGAGTAATGCGAGTGGCATCCGTTGCTGGGATTGACCAATCACGACAAATTGATATTCTAAAAAAACGCTATAACGCTGATAATAATTAAGAAAATTGTACAATCAATAATCTTAAGCTATTGATGATATAAAAAAAAAATCTAACCCAGCTGAGGATCGAACGCACGACCCCCAGATGATTCGTGTCTAAAGATCAAGAGACTGACGCACTACCTACTGCGCTAGCGAGGCAATCGTCAATTCGTGCTTTTTAATGTTCAATTCTTTTCACATCGAGTCCCACTAACCCAATTTTGAGCAATCATCTTGTCATTTTTAAAAACCCTGTTCTATGAACGGAGAAAGTGCCGATCAAATATGACAGTCTTTCACTAAGCTTTTCATTGTTTGTCAGGGATGTGTGTTTGAGAAACAATTTGAAAACTTGAACAATCATCTTGTTAATTTTAAAAATGATATTTATTCCTCAAACACACGACAACACTGACCACAATTAATGGCGGACCGTTCAAGCCGTCAGCGAGCAGTACGCTTGGCAGATATTTTCATTGTACACAGCAATAAGAGTCGCAATAAAATCAGAAGTTAACTTCATCACCATGGTAAGTTTCATCGCAATGGGTCCACGAATAGCCAAAATCAGGATTTTTATTTTAGTATATAAGATATAACTTTCTAGACTAGAATGGTTTTTTCTGCATGTCGTTCTAGGTGAAGCCTCAAAAAAGCCAACAACTGTTCAGGATTTAGTAGCTAAAGACAAAGATGGAAGGAGGCGTTTTCATGGAGCATTCACTGGAGGATTTTCCGCAGGCTATTTCAACACTGTTGGATCTAAAGAAGGTATGATTCGAATTTGTGATATTTTATCAAATAGAATGTTACCTTACACTTTCCAATAGCCAGAGGTATATATATATATATTATTTTTTCCAAACTACATTCTGAATGATTCAAATGTGTTTTATTTTACAATTATTTTTTGGACTAAAAAGAAAATTTCTTTGCATTGCAGGATTTACTCCATCTACATTTGTTTCCTCACGAAGTCAAAAACATGACATCTCACAAACGTTCCGCCCTGAAGATTTTATGGATGTTGAGGTGTGTTCTGCTCTTTGCAATTTTAGTCCTATACTCCCTTTTTTTTTCTTTTCAGTTCAGTTCCAAATTCATTGTTATTCATCTTATATTCTCCTTGTTTTTTGATGGGTTGTTCTTTTTTTTTTAGGGGGGATGGTGGGTGGGTTCTTTTTTTATTTGCCTTTATTTTTTGTTGATATATTACTTCTTTAAAAAATGATAGGATCATGTTTCCATGGTTATCAAGCTTTGGGTCTCAGGCTACAAGTCTAAGAGATAGCATGGAGTAAATTCATTTCATTTTCTTATTCAAAACTCTGTTTCATTGGGTATGTTGTTGGGGTGTTTTTTACTCTATCCTCAATGTTTACTATTCTCTAACAGGTGGGTTGGGTTGGGTTTTTTAATTTTTTTTATTTTTACGTCATTTCAGGATCTTGAAGAACATGGTATTGCTCCAAGAAAATTTGCCACTGCTAAGAATTACACATCTGAAGAACGAAAACGCAAGTTGGAAGACTCGGCCAAAAGTATGTCAGCATCATTTGCTACAGACATCGGAAATGCTCTCAGTGATTTGATAGTCCCGGAATAGTAAGTCTCTTAGTCCAAACAGGTTTTTATTTTGTTCAGAAATCAGTTCTTGGAATGATAGAAAATGCGTACAGTGGAATCCCTGGATAGCGACACCCCTGAAGAAAGATAACCCCTTTATAAGACCTCTTGACCTTCCTTTCTGATTTTATTTGTTATATATTATTAGTAGTAATAATTGAAAACCCCCGAATAACCACACCCCTTGGATAAAGACGTCGCCCTGGACCAGAAAATTATGTCATTATCAATGAGTTCCACTGTATAAATGACAAAAAAACAACCCCAAAACACTTTCTTTTTCTTCCCCTCTATTTTCTCTGAGAGACCAGTTTATGAAAATTATCTACCTGGGATAAAAACAGATGGCATGTTTGCAGTCTTCTCAGGTTTTTTTCAACACAGAGTATGTGTAAAGGGAGTTCAATAGCTACAAACTTATAATCTTTTCTGATCAGTGGATCAATGCTGAGAACACTGAAACTGAATGGCAAAAAGAGTTCAATGAAGGAAAGTGCAATCAATTACAAACAAAAAGCAACCAACCAGATATCAATAAGAGCTTTATAGACTCGCACTACAAAGAGTAGCTTCCAAAAATACCTGGGCGTAAACATCTCTGACAACCTGAGAGGGATCAAACACATATCACATATGTAACCAACAAAAGCAAGAGAACCAGCACATTCGTAAACCAACATTTTAAAGGTTGTCTAACCACAACCCAGATACACCCTTATAAAACGTTAGTGAGACCAATGTTTGAATGTGTGAGTTCAGTGTGGGACCCACTACAGAAAAGATGTAGACACAATAGAAAAATGTCAAAAGAGAGCTGTAAGAAGACACATCACAAATACAGCCTACTCACATCACATCAGTATTACAAAACTCACAACCAACTTGGACTGCAAAACATAGAAGCAAAAAGAAAGATCAACAAACTCTCAACCTTCCACAAGATATATAACAATTGCTGTATTATCACACTTCCAGACAATAAACACAAAATCGATTTTAAAAAAAACAAAGTATACAATACCATGTTTGAAAACAAATACTCACCACCATGCATTCCTCCAATCTACAGTTCCTTTTATGGAATGACTTGCCTCCAGATACCGCACAAGTGGAATCTCACAAAACTTACAAGAATATTGTTGATTATTTTTTTAAACTCTGATAAGTAAATGTGTGAATGTGAGAAAGTTAAAACTGTAAACTTTGCATCGATTCTGGACCCTATGGGGCTTGCATAGAACCATGAAGAAGAGGAAGAACAACAACATGATTAGTAACCAACTGTAGGATTCAGGTTTTCTTTATGTATGACCATATGTTTGCATGTGCGACAATGGAATTTATTCAATGTTGTCAAGGCTTTAGCTGTCCAATTGGGTCAGTGGTTCTCAAATGTAAATAGTTGGATCTCAGCATTAATCCTGGGGTCTGGTGGTATTGATGTAAGTCATTCATATACCCCCACCTTGCTGTTTGTTATGTTAAGATAAACTTTATAAATAAAAAATTTGGAAACGGCATTGTGTAGTTCTCATAATGTCTAGATACTTAATTTCCATTTATACATTCACCATTTATCTATCAACACAGAGAAATAAGAGTTAATTTTTGATATATATTGCTTTTAGATTTCTTATAGCAAAAGGAATTTAGAAAAGAATTGAAATATCAATTTGTTCTTGGTTTTACATGCAGCAACCTCCCTCTCCATACGCTAAAATTAACTTGGTTGTTCAACGGATGTAGTTCATCTTTTATTATTCTTAACATTTTTGTATTTTGTTCTCTTTCAAGTATGGCATTGAAAGTTATTTCGGTTTTCTCTTAGGATTTGCCAGCATATTTCATACAACGCTGTAATTTCTAAATGAGTGCACGGTACTTGTTACATTTCCAGCTTACCTGTGGGTATCAAGCTTCTGAGGAAAATGGGATGGAGAGATGGTCAAGGCTTGGGGCCAAGGGTCAGAAGGAAAAAGAAGAAAAGTAAAGAGAACAAGAAGCCAGGTATGAATACTTAATTTTGAAAAATGACTTGTTTTCGTTTAATGTATATATTTATTATAATTCATTATCATTATTTAAATTCTTATCATATTTATCATTTTGCGCTGGTACAAATAGTTTTTGATTTTGGTCAACACACTCATACACATAAACCTTTTCTCACATAGTCCTTTTCAGTTATAGTAATTTCAGGCATCAGCTTGTGCTGATTAGTGTGAGGGCAAAGCGTAATCACTGTGTTGGCAGACTTGCATGGCAGTTGGGTAACTCTTGATGTGCTCAACTCAGAGAGATTGTCTGGTTTGTTACTGTATATTTTTAGTTAAAACATCTCTATATTTAAAGATCATTGATGAAACGTTTTTCCTCTCTGGAATATAATCTTTACATATCCATGTTGATCAGTGCAAAACACTGACTAGGTTATTAATTTGCAGATCAGCTCACAGTGATCAGTGAATGCTGCTGGTTAGATTTCGTTATAGAGATTGGCTAAGATTAGAAGTAGCATCAGAAATGTTTGCATTCATACATTTTAAAATAACCGACACTTGGCTTTTTCTTTTAAAAATTGATAACTTTTTCCTTTGTCCATGATCCCTGAACAGATGCGGGTAAAAAGACGTATGGCTGTGCTTTACCGCCATCTGATCATGAAGACACTGTATGTCTGTGTTTTTACTGATATCAATTTAATGTTTTAATTGGGGAAAAATTGTTGATGATTTTAAGTTAGACAATTCTAACTCTCTCAGTAATGAGTTGCTTTAAGTTTTCTTTTACTTGGGTTTTATAGATTCTTTCTTGGTCAATTAAAACATTGACTTCTTTATCTGGTAATATTTGATTTTGTTAAAAAGTAGCTGAATCGGCTATCACACTATTTAATACCAGGCCTTTTTTATGTAAGGGACATTAAGCTGTACTACTTTTTCTTTTTGGAATGCATTGTACTTTGGAAGCAAAATGTTTGTGTTGCAAGGTAGGTATTTATTATTCTTTTTTTTTTAATTTCTTTTCTTATTTTTTTTGTTATGTTGTTACTTCACAACCTTTTCTAGGATTCTGACTCCTTTGTTCCTGCTGATATGAGTGACTTGACCTTTGCCCCTTCGGATGTGACTCCCATCACCCTTGCTGCCAAAGATGACGTGAAAGGTTTGGGGTACCGGGGCCTTGACCCCAGTCTTGCCCTGCCAGGGTCCCACGTCAACCTGTTCAGCAACCCTGTGAGGAACAAGAAGACCAGCCAAGGCATCAGAGGACATGTAAGACACACAGATCATCTAACCCGCAATTTCAGTAGCATCTGGATAGGTCAACATTGCTGAAGTAGATTTTTACACAAGTGGATCTTTTTTTCCAGTTTCCCCTCTTCTTGTATTGAATACACTCCTCTTAAGTTGAGTTTTCTTTCTGATCCTTTGGACATTGACTTATCCAGAGTTCGCTGTAATTATCCCCAGTTGCGTCTTACCTAAGACGTTAAGTTAAAATTGGCAATTTAGCAACTGTTCCCACCACAAGCTCTATATTATGAGAACAGTGCTAAGACTGGTTGGCTTGGTGTCAATATAATGTGATCGGGGGATGATACTGTTTTGAAGTAAGCGCTCTGTCTATCTCCGTGTGGCAGCTTTTTAACTTGTGTGGCAACACATTTACTTGTCTAGAGAGCTCTGTCGTAAATTGTGTAGAAAAGGGCGTTTAACAGTTACAACCAACCCTTTGGTCTTCTGTGATCTTCAGGCATTCGGTGTAGGGGCTTTGGAGAATGAGGATGACGACGTCTACGCTCAGGATAGTCTGGCAAACTATGACATGACGATGCGAGAAGGCGACGATGACAATCAGGACAACAACTTTGGTTGGACTGCACCTAGAGCTCATGGTGAGGAGAACACATTCCGTGATATGATTAGGATGATATTAATGATGAATTACATTTATTACAGCCACTGGATGATATTAATGATGAATTACATTTATTACAGCCACTAGATGATATTAATGATGAATTACATTTATTACATTTACTGTTATAACAGGAACATTGATATAACAGATAAATTAAATCCTTGGGTTTTTTTTTAAAGTGTAAGCAATGATATAACCTTTATATAACAGGATTTGATTTGTGCAGACTCTGATATAACAATAACACTGATCTTACCCTTACAGCACATGCACTAGCTTTATCATATGTATTATTATTTGAATTTGTCTGAACCGAAAAAAGCCTTGACCGTTTGTATGATTGTCCAATAATTCAATATTGATTATGTTGAGATCAATTCTTTTCCATCTTTCCGTGCAATTTTAATTTCCAAATGGAATTCTTATAAAATTCTTTAAATAGTTTGATATTTATGTGGATCCCTTGCTGTGTGAGTAAAATGAATGCATGACCTTTTTCACAGGCAAACAGAAGTTACCAGTCTCGTACGTTGGAAAACTGTTAGAAGGATTTTGCCTCTCCTCAAAACCACTTAAACCTAAAAAGGTGAGTGCTTGTTCTTCTTCCAATCAACTGAATTGGCTGTTGGCGATATTACCTTTTCATGCTTTCCATATAATTACTTATCGACCCACACCTGCTGCATATTATCAATAATTAAAGGCCTGACTTTGCTTGGGACAAGAATTTGAAATAAACAATGAAAAGAAAAAAGAAAGAATGTTGTGTGTTAGGATAAGATGGGTATATCTCTAAGGAAGAAACTGTTAATCTTTTATCCACAAACAAGTAATTTTCCAGATGAACAGTTTCACTAGGGAATGTCTTTTATCATCGTCATCATCATTGTCCTTTTTTTTCTTGTAGAAATTCCCAACTCCTAGTCTACCAGCAAATTTCAAACCCTTTCATTGGACAAGGAGGAGAAAGAAAGATGATACAGCTCTAACTGAAGGAAATAGAAACCAAATGACGGCTGTGGATCGTGGCTTGATGTTGGGAGAAACGCCCATCATGAGTGAGTGATGGCATTTACATTTACATTTACATTAAAACCTGGTTATGGCATCACTGGCCATATGGCCATTCTTACCTAACGCAAGCTTTTGGCTGTGGAAAAGATGGTCATTCTATAAAAACACTGGAAAGCTTGTTTTTACCTCCAATCTCTAACATATTGTCTGTAACATCAATGACATGTATAGAGTTATTACTTATAGATATAACGCTCATGTAAGATTTTGCCACTACCTTACTTAATCTCCACAGACAACACACTTCTGAAACACTCACAAACGTGTAATCCTTTTTAGTCAGTGGATCACTTTTTGATTGAATGACCTCCCTGTGTGCCAAAAAATGACTATCTTGTTGGGTTGGGAAAATAATTTGCAATAGACCAGTGTCCTATCCAAAGAACGGCAATCATTGCCTTTTTCTTGTCCAGTTCATGTCATAGAAACCGAAATTATCTCCACCTATATAATGGGCAAATAGGCTCTAAAAGACTTACATTTTAAATTTATCTATTAAGTTTCTATTTTTTTCGTTTCTTTTTATAGATTCAGTATTTGATTTGGTCAACAATCGTGACAAATCTCGCATCAGCCACACACAGGAAGCCATTGAGATGACAAAGTCCTTGAAGAAGTCCCAGGAGTCTGCCCAGGGTTTGCACACAGGAAATGAAAACCAGGTCAGTTATTGCCTCTTTTCCAGCCATAGAGCCAGAAACTTACAAAACTGTCTCTTTATGTCTGTCATTGCTGAATGATGACTGAGGATCCAAGCTTCTGCAGCAGGCTTGCCAACCTTCCCAAATTTATCTGGAAATTCCCTACTGGCCTCGTCATTCCCGAGTTCCCGAAACAGGCCTCTTATTCACGATATTTAGGTTTCAGTCAATGTAAGGTAATAATAATATGTACATATTGTAAATAGTTTTGGTAATTGTTCTTTTTTTTTATTTTAAGACCAACATGATTACTTGCAAAACACAAGTTTTAAATCATATAACTATTTTATTATTTTATGTAGAGGGAGGGAAAGATATTAGATGTACTACAGATACCAATAGTTAAGTACTGAATGGTTCCGAAGAGACTGTCTTTTTCATACCAGTCACATCTCAATTTTTTAAATGCAACCAATTTCCCTTAATTTGACCCATTGAAAGGTTGGCAAGCTTGCAGCTGTTGTGTTGCAGAGTGTATGTGGTAATCGTTGTACCTGATATCTATTGGGGAATCATGCTGATCACCATTTAACCTCTCGCTATCTTATCTAGATGTGAAAATGTCACCATTTGTTTTAGTTATTGTAAAACATACTTTTCAAAATTAATTTGGTTCTGATTTTTGTTTTTCCATTTCTCTTTTTAAGGAAGTAAACGACAAGAACGTGCCCATTATACAAAGCCCACATCCTAAATTCTTATCCAAGTTCACCCCAGCTGTAAGTGACAACGCCGAGACAAACGTGAGGAGTGCCTCCACAGATCCCAACAAGCCGCTATTTCAGGGTGCCATGAGTTTGCAGCCTTTCCGCAAAGATCCTGCCAAACAAGCACGCTATGACCAATACCTGGCTGCCGTCAAAGGACGAGTGTCAGGTAATACAAGACGTTTTTTTATCTGTGAATAGTTCTAGGCTGCCTTATACATTTTTAAATTGATTTTCTACCTTTGTATATATTTTGTTGAAAAGTTTTGTATGCAACAACCTCAGGGATTCAAGATTTTAAAACATTGCTATATTGTGCTTATCATAAGTAAGTCCTTAAAAGACTACTGGCCCATAGAGCTATCATAAGTAAGTCCTTAAAAGTCTACTGGCCCATAGAGCTATCATAAGTAAGTCCTTAAAAGACTACTGGCCCATGGAGCTATCATAAGTAAGTCCTTAAAAGACTACTGGCCCATAGAGCTATCATAAGTAAGTCCTTAAAAGTCTACTGGCCCATAGAGCTATCATAAGTAAGTCCTTAAAAGACTACTGGCCCATAGAGCTGGAGATTATCCTGCTTTCTGTAGTGTGAAGGAGATAAGTGGCTGTGGTTGGTATTTTTAGATGTTGCAGTGCAGCATTTAGTTTCTTTTAAATTAAACCAACATTGCAGTCATATTCACCTGCATGTTTAACACAGACTGTGCAATAATGATTTGGCCTATAGGGCGAGGGGTAATCACTGCAGTGGGATACTTTTGAATATACGAGTAGTTTTTGACCGGGTCATGTGAAGCTTCAGCCTCACGTCATTATACCGCTGCCCATTGTGCGTTTCATTTCAATTTTCAGTCACAACTGTTTAATTTGTCCTGCGGCTATCAACCTTTGTGGCTTGGTTAAGTAAAGCGTTATGTAATTGTGTATCTTTCCATTCCAGACCCATTTGCTGAAGTGTCGACAAGGTCTATGACGGAGTGGGAGAGAGCCAAAGAGAGGGATGAGTTCAGCCGGTCAGCCAAGCTATTCAGGCCTATGTCTGCCATGATGTCTACCCGATTCGTGGAAGGTGCCATGCTGGATGATAAGAATGAGGAGGCCAAAAAAGAGGACAAGGTAGTTTTTAGGGAGGAATGGGGGGAGGAATGCTTGAGGAAGAGTAGAGAGAGGTATGATGCCTAAGGCTTACTGGGGAGGGAAGGAGGATTTACCAAACTTGTAAAGAAGATATTCAAAAGTTAATTCGCAAATAATGACAGATATGTTAAGCGCTCTTCTTGAGAGTATGCATGAAATGAAGTCTTTTTATAAAGCATTCTATGGTAGGTTTGGTATTTGCCTGTTTAAAAACCTTTTTAACGCATTTGGATCATATCAAAGGGAGACATGTGCTGCCACATGGAATAAGTGGTGGTGGCACTCAAATATCCCACCCAGTCATTCAAGTGTTCTCGTAATTCTTCAAATCAAAATCAAGTTCTTTATATGGAATTCTCCCTTGTTGGACAAATAAAGCACCCAGTTATGATACCATCATTATCATTGTATTTATTCACTCTTTGCAGGAAACACCATCAGATGAGGTGAAAGCTGCCGAGATGAGAATGTTTGGCAAGCTGACGAGAGAGGAGTTTGAATGGCACCCAGATAAGCTGTTGTGTCGCAGGTTCAACGTCCCTAATCCTTATCCAGGGTAAGTCATAGCTTTCGAGAACAGGGATTGTGAAACAAAAAATCTTGACTCTGGAAAATACAGAATGTCTCTTTTAATGTGTTGGCATTGCATGACGTAATTCATTTAGAATGTTTCACACCAAGCGACTGGGTCCAATTCTTACCCGTTGATGTTAGGATAATATGACAGTTATAAATAGCATCTGTACCCATGCATTACCATTACTGTGTATATATCACTTTTGTTTTTCAGGGGCATATGTACACCTTGTTTTTGTGCCAAATGATTTGTTTTCATTTCTCAGTCTTGCGTAATGAAGACTAATAATACTTCCCTAAAGATTTCTGTAAACTGGATAAATTTACGATGGAAAAGGAAAAGGAAATTCAAACTACAGAATAAGAAAAATGTAGCACTTTGAGTTATCAAATATCAACACCTACGGTTTTATTTTTATGTGTCCGACTCTCTTGTTTACAGGTCAGACATTGTGGGTCTTCCATTTGCTAAACGGGACAAGTATTCTGTTTTCAATTTCTTGACCATGGGAGATTTCCGACCCAACGAGGCAGCCAATGTTCCTGAATCAGGGAGCAGCAAAGGTTGGTAGCTGCTAGACAAATGAAACAGTCTTGACTTGAAATTTCTCTCGTATTATGAGTTGTTGTCATGACGACATATAATGATGATCAGCAGTACCTATTCGCATTTTTATAAAAAGCCTTGTAGTTTTGCAGGGAAGAAAGGATATTTTTTGCATACCATTGTGAACCACATTTGACACTTGTAGATAATTTTCATTATGTGCAGCTCTCTGAAAATGTCAATAAATTCATTTTCTTAGCCTGTATTTTTATGCAATTATCGTATTTGATACTTCCAGTTTACAATACTGATTGCTGTATTCATAGTATGGAAAGGATAACAATCCATTGTTGTTATTGTTATCATCATATTTTTGTTTGTTTATCATTGCTTTTTCCAGATGTTTCACAATCATCAGAGAAAGGATCTGCGCCTGATGATTCGGGAGATCACAAACCCTCCAAGAAGAAGGCCACCCTGTCCTCCATATTTAAAGTTTTGGATGACCCAGACTTTCACAAGCTGCCAGTAGGATGATGATTGTCCCTATGTTTGAGTTTGAACTTTTCTTGAAATTACAAATAGTTTTTTTGTTTTGTTTTTATCTCTTGTGTTTTTGTCCGTATCTTCACCCATTACCTGATAAGGTCACAGGGGTCAACATTCCTCATTTTAATCCTCATTTTATTCCTCATATTTTATTTTTCACAGGAGGAGGCTAAAAAAGATGTATTAGAACAGGGCACCGAGACTAAAGAAAAAGAGGAGGATGAGACAGAAGAGCCAGACGTTGATTTGTTCCGGGCCATATTTAAGAACTCTGATTCGGAAGATTCTGAGGATGAGAAAAGAACGGAGAGTGAAAAATCTGATTTGGAAAAATCAGACAAAGAGGAGGAAGCCATGAGTGAAGATGGAGAGGATAAGCTTGGTGAGGAAAGCAGTGCTGTCACTGTCAGTCCACGCCTTTCCACTGTGACGTCCAGGCCTGATGAGAAACAGGTGGAGGCTTTTCAAGAAGGTAACAAAAGCTTGTCTACTTAAACTTAAACACCACTTTATTAGATGCAATGAGACTTGATAGGAAGGGGGAAGTAGGGGTGGCTAAGATCAATGGAAAAAGGGGGGGGGGGGATATTTGGGCTTCATCTGCAATGGTGACATGTCCGCTTTGTTTCACAAGCTGTGGGCTGTCTAGCATTACCAGTTGAGCCACATAACTTTGCCACGGATAAATTATTGTCTGCTGTGTTACTGCATACTGGGTATAAGTATAAGACACCTAACACTAACCACACAAAACATTCAGGGGGTGTGTCTAGTAATGGTAGTATCATGCAGGGAATACATTACATGTTTCATTCATGGGTTTTGCCTTGCTTGAAGTCAACACTTTTGGTTTGTCCTGAGGCGTTGATTTTATCTTAATTCCACTGTATTTTGTTAATACAAGAATGGATTTGCATTTCGAAACAGTTTTCAAAGTTAAAACTTTGTTGTCATTGACAAAACCTGTTTGAGATTTTGATAATTCTTTGTGACTTTGGGTTCTTAAATTTTTTGTAAACAGACCGATCCCCTTATTTTCTCTCAGATTTAAAACAGGAGGAAAGTTACAGTGAAGGTACATCAAGCTCAATGTTGAAGGGTGAAAAAGAGGAGAACACACCAGTGCGGTCTGCAGGCAGAGCGGAATTGGACAATCCATTCGCCAGTGTTGTACGTGATCCTGGCATCAAGTCCAGACGGTCGCAGACTCGATGGGGTGTCGCCACCGCAAAGTCCATCTTCAGTGTGCTGGATGAAGTGAATGGCGAGGCGTGTACGAGTCAGGATGGTAAGGACTGTGACAGAATGTGTGTGTGTGTGTGTAGGCTGTGTCTGAGTCAGGATGGTAAGGACTGTGACAGGATGTGTGTGTGTGTCTGTGTGTGTAGGCTGTGTCTGATTTCTTTGTACAATTTAGTCTCGGAAACACATCCACACACACTCACATCTAGATACAAACAGACAGATACACGCACATACACACTCCCTTCTCCTTCCTTAGACAGTGCTGGAACGATTTTATGCTTTTCTAGAGGGCAACACCCATTACAATAAAATATATATATCAAACAGGTACTGCAGTGTGCAATATTACACACCCCATTACAATAAAATATAT
>JAUEKZ010133033.1:0-15198 GCA_031471865.1 Melibe leonina | reverse complement strand
AAACATGGGGGATGACCATAAGTCTGTTGGGACGACAAGCAGGACCAAGACTGAGCAAACAGATCCAAAACAGCTGTATGCTGGTTTAATAAGGGAGTGCTGGAAAAAGTAAGATGATAGATCAATCCAAAAGATAAGAAACAGAAGTAGCGCCCGCCAACCGCCCGCAGATATATTTTTTCCCTAAATCATCTCTCTGTCATCTTTTTTTTTTTAGAAGTGAGAGATATGTATGTATCACTTCTCAAAAAAAGATGACAAAGAGATGATTTAGGGAAAAAATAAAAAAATCACAAAGTAGGACATGCAAGCAGATGATGGCAACCACCAACATTATTACATTATGGTCCAGTGAAGACCAAGAATATTCTGCTATCATCCTTTGTGTACCAAAGTACTCAGTCCCTCTAGATAGCAATTGACCTGTAGTTAGGTACCACAATAATAAAACAGGGGGGGGGGGGTATCCACAAATCTGTTCTATTGTTTATTGAGCGTTTTAGGGCGCATGCAACTGCTATGGTCATATAAGCCCCCAGGGGTAAGTAAGATGATAGATTGGTTAAAAGAACAGCCAAACTTTGACCATGCCAGTGCCAGGGAGAGTCACAGAGAAGAGAGATGATTTACAAGGAAAAAATTATCATCTTTCAAAAAAGGTGACAAAGAGATGATTTACAATTTACAGAGAAAAAAAATCACCTACAATCACAAAGCAGGACAAACAAACAGATAATGGCCACCCCCCACATCATGTACTATTGTGGTCCGTGGAGACACAGGATATTCTACCGCCCTTTGTGTACAAAAGTACTCAGTCCCTCTAGAAAGCACGAAAAACATGGGGGATGACCATAAGTCTGTTAGAATGACAGGCAGGACCAAGACTGAGCTAACAGATCTATACAAAACAGCTGTTTGTGTATGCTTGCTAGGGAGCACTGGAAAAAGTAAGATGACAGCAACAAGCAAAGCCAAAAGAGAAGAAACAGAAGCAGCGACCACCAGAGGTTTGTTCGCTCAACAGACAGGATCTAATCAAGACTGAGCAAACAAACAGATACAAAACAGCTTTGTGTGTATGCTTGTTGAGAGAGCACTGGAAAAAGTAAGATGATAGATAAAGCCAAGAGAGAAGAAACAGCAATATATAGTACCCACCAGAGGCGCCCTCCCACTATCAGCTCTAAAAAAGGGGACAAACAGAGATGATTTACAAGAAAAAAAAATCACACTTCATAATTGTACAAAGTAGGACAGAAACACAAACAGATGATGACTACCGCCAACACCATGCACTATTACTATTATGGTTCACCGCCCTTTGTGTACAAGAGTACTCAGTCCTTCTAGATAGCAAGTGACCCTGTAGTTAGATACTAAAGAGTAAAACATGGGGGATGACCATAAGTCTGTTAGAACTACACAGGCAACAACAAAAGACTGAGCTGATATATACGAAAGAGCAGCTTGTGTATGCTTCGCTTGGGAGAGCACCAGAGCTGAGAGTGAGAGAGAGTGCTTGAAAAAGTAAGACGACAGATAAAGCCCAAAGAAAAACAAAGAGTCCATCAGATACCACTCCTGCTTTCTACCAAAGATACAAAAACAAAACACTTGAAAACTCAACATTAGCTTACAATAAATAATAGTTTTATTCAATTCTGATTAAACCAAATGTGTACAACACAAAAATTGCTGTTCACACTTCATACAATGTACATGCATTCCAATTTTATTAGACTTTGACACAAGTTCTCCATGCTTTATACAAATGACAATACTGTATATTTACAAAAGGGGAGAAAAATAATTTAATACAATATGTTTTCTATTATCTTCCATACTTCAAACCCTCTCTCTCTCTGTCTCTCTTACATACAAAAAAGAAATAATTCTTACAGTTGTAATAGGTGAAGTTAAAGCTAAAAATGAATGACTAAAACGACTACATTTCTGATTACAATAACTGGTACAGTTACAGCTTTGCACAACAAATGGACAGGTTATCTATCTTTGAAAAACAAGATTTCACAAAAAACAAAGCACACACAAACAAAATGTGACAACGTAAACACATATCTATAAAAAATCAATACATAAGAACAAAACAAAAAAAAGTGAGTGGAAGGTTTCTTTTTTGCTGATATTTTTTTTTGGATTAAAATAAAGACACAAACAATTCTACAAACTCTGGGTATTCACTAAGCCAAATCCAAGAAAAATTTAAATCTCTATAATTTGCTTACATGGAATGATAAACTCTTCAACCATGATTCTCCTACAGTTGTGCAACACTGACCGACTCAAAGAGAGACCAGCTCTACTCTGTGGAAGTAAATGAGAACATTTAAAAGGAATTAAAATATTTCTAATATAAAGTGAGGTAACTGATATTTTTTGGGGGTAAATAACATGGCTGCATATATTTTTTATTGCAGACAACATTGATTCCCTTTTAAGGGTAAGAAAATATGCGAACCACATGAGTACTCTCAAAACAAATGTTGGTGCATCTGACCCCACAAAGATCAAACTGGCTACAACAAACAGGTGCATAATCACACCCCAATAAAAGCCCCAAACACTCAACGAGGAGATGCTTGATCTAATAAAAATTACAATATCCATCATAAGTTCACTTATACTTAGTGCAACATGCCTCTGCCCCTGCCTTGAAGGACTTTACATAGCAGGAAGTTTCATAGTGTTAAGTCATATGGTTTCATAATTCACATACAAGATAGCACTTATTTCATGAAACGCAATGAAAGCTTTCTCTACAGCCCGATGCCAGATTTAAGGTGGATCAAAGAATAGATTGTGAAAGTGAGGAGCAAGATCAGATACATCATGATATAAATATAATATAAGGATGTATCTTAACCCTTTCATAGTGGGGTCTGATTCTAACCGAACAGAAATATGCAAAATGCAGCAAAACCTTCAACATGTACAAGTTCTTAGACCAGATTTCAGTGAACTGACATATGCCAAAAATTTGATTAACCTGGTAAAACATCAAGAAAATTTTGAAGATTTTATTGTATTTAGTTAGTACCCGAAATAACCTTAGCATTGAAAGGGTTAACAAAGCAATACTTGCTTCTAGCTAACTGTCAGATTTTCTTCCTCTTCACTAAAAATTCAGCACAAACCTGAACTTGGATTCCATTCTAGCTGTATCATACGAATTATGCCACGCTCAAGCTCCGGACCAAACAGTGGATTCAACTGAGCAACAAATGTAATCAGCCAGCTGAAAGCAGGTACATAAAAATTACTTTAAAAACATAAATACTGAAAGAGAGATTGTCATACAAAAAATAAAAATAATACTTATCAAAACTAAGGCTGGAGAAGAAAAATATTTGCATTTTAGTATTGAACACAAATACTACCAATGATACTTTCATTCTCTGCAACTTTGCATGCAAAAATAATTTCATAACTTTGACCCTAATAAGAGAGCAATATCGATTACAAGCTGTCAGTGCTACTTGGACACCATTTACTGATATTGTGTCTCATAGCTCCTATTTCAACAAGACTGCCGAAGTTATTTTGATTTAATGAGAGATAAAAAATAGTAGAAAGCCCTCTATTGCCTATAAAGTATAATGACAGACCTGCCACAATGTCTTATACAAAAATCTGTATCATTGGCCCCAAAAATTTTGAGTAAAAAAATCTGTAGAGCTCACTAGTTTATATATTATTGTTGTTTTATCATCAAGGTGGATGGCGACGGATGGTTTTTATGAAAATCAGTATTCAGGATAAATCGGTATAAAAATCAGTACCGGGTCAAATTCAAACGAAAAATCAGTATGATACCGATGACTATTTATTTGGTATGAGTGACAGGTCTATGTTGATCATTACTTTTGCCTTCCACTTACAGTACAGCAACATTTTATATCTAATTTCTTTTTCAATTTCCCTCAGGGTCATTTTCCAGCAATTTAGTTAAAACTAGATTTTCCATACCATTATCTATTTTGAACAAAGCAGACACAACAAGAAATGACAGATATAGTTTTTTTTTTTAATTTATAAAAAAGCTTTAGAATCTATCATATATCACCAGAGAACTGTAACTTACAAAAGATAGCAGCAAATAGCAGACAGGATGAGGCATAGTTGAATTATCCTGAAAAATGAAAATCACATATAAATAAAATAAAAATTAATCAAATGAGCAGACATTAAAACACAATGCAATAAAGAACAAAGTAATTGTCCAATATTGGCCAATATATCTATATTCATCCAGTTGCAAAGTCCATACTAATTCAGAAAAATAAAGGTGTTTCAAATGTTTGTTTATCTCCACTGTCAAGATAATTGAAAAGTAATTAAACCATTGAGAGCGAACAGGCAGCAATAAAGGTGAAGAGCTGCTGGGACACTGCACTCTAGACACCTATCACAATCTCTCTGTTCTTTAATCACAAAATCCCTACTACCACAGGTAACTAGCCAGAAGTTTTGGGAGATTCAGAGTTACTATACATATCAAATGCTTGGATTCAAACGCACATCCCTCATCCTTGCTGGGACAAAGAAATAGGGGTAAGGAGCATGTGAAAACAGGAATGGATAATTCAAATTGACACAAAGAATTTGGGATGAGGAAAGCATGCCAACGAGGAAGGATTGTTAGACTAAATATGTCTCAAGCGGAAGTAGTAGATAGTTTCTTGTAAGTTGAAATTTTTGGACTCCTAATACAGTACAATATGAAAGTAATGTACTCAGCAAGTTAAATCTATATCCAAATTTTTAGCCTGAAAAAGAGGACAACTTGAAATAGAGTTTTTTCCTCCCCTAAATTGTTCCTTTATTTTTCTATTTTGTTTTTATGAGTAGAGATAGATTAGGTGCCGAAGGGAGTCAATTCACGTCTTGTGGTGCCACGCAATCTGCAAATCTCCCTTGGTTAACACTTAAATAATGTATCGATGCTGCAGAATAAAGGTCTTGCCTACCATAGCCAACACATTTTAACTAGGTAGCTAGTCAACACTATATCAGAATCATACTTTGATAAAGTTTACATCCCCTCAGCATCACACTTTCAGTCTAGGGTCTATCAAACATGAACCTCTCTATCCAAGTTCAAGTCTAGTCTAGTAACGTGGTTTACTAGGATTATCTACCCATAACATGGGGAAACAAACGCCCTGCAGCATAGAAACAAAGTGTTATCAAAATCACAAAGACAAATTTAAATTTCAAAGAATAGAAACATTTCCCCTCAGACTTGACCCTCCAGCGAAAAATGCTAATGAACATTAATTCAATGTCAACGTAAACAATGATGGCGATAGACAGCAGGATAAAACAGTTGCTGACCAAAAGATAGACAACAAAAAATAAACAAAATTATAATACCCTTTATTAGGAGATGTTTTCATCAGAAATTCAATCAACACAGGCAAAACAAGGCCGATGAAAAGCCATACAGCAGTAATTGCACCCACAGTTAGTCCAGTCTCGGCCATTTTCGAAGATTGCTTAGATTGACATCACATGAATAGATGATGTTGTGAACTGTCGATAAGAGTACTTCCGGTTCACAATAAATCTTAGTAACTCTTTTAGGTGGTAATACCAAGATTGGACAAAATGAAAGTAGAAGAGATATCAGTAAGTCAACAGTTTCAGGAACCGAGCTACCGGGGAGGTCATGGATGGTCATATGAAACTACATGTTTGGCAAGGGGATTGGGGTTTACCCTCCATTGATCCAAACTGTCTTGCTGTATTGGTAAAGAGTTTTCATAATGCAATGATTGACAGAGTCATACGAGTTCTTTTATAAGAGGCATTTTTCTTCAACAGGTTATGAAGAAAATCTCTTGTCAACTTTTTCAATCGACCAGATTAAAAAAAAAAATCTCTTGTTGTCAACTTTATCAATCGACCAGATTTTAAAAAAAAGCCAATGTGAAGCCTTGAAAAAAGCAAGATTTCTGGAAAACCATTTAGCAATCCTGGGCCATATTTTATTTTTCAATAATTTTGTTGTTGTTGCGTTAAAGATATAAATTTTCTTTCGCCTATCCTCGATTAAGGACAATTAAAAGCCTTTTTTAAGTCTCTGCTTATTTGCACGGTAAGCCAAATGATATATAAATGGGGAAAATATAATTCAAACAATCAGCGATGGCTACCAAACGAAGGATCTAAACTCACGACATGTCGAAACAGGGGGGGTGTCGGGTTTGGGTGGCTTGACTCTATATGATTTCTTTTATACGTGAGTAAATAAGTGAACTAATAAAATGGGCCACTTGGGTGTTTGTGGGGAAACCGCACTGTCACTTACAAGGAGAATTTTAGATAAGATAGGGTCTATCTAGATTAATTATCTTTTAGCTTTAACACTTTCAACAAAATTCTAAATAGAAAGAACCAAAATCATTGGCAAAATTTCACACAATTATCATTCAGGAGGTGTACCCTCGATACCTTAAAAAGTAAACTTTTATGAAAATGCCACTTGTTCTAACCAACAAGGCAATCATGAGGGATTGTAGGGTGTGCATGTGAAAGGATTGTACAATTGGAAGGGGAGGGGAAAGGAATGTTGAAGTAAGTAATAACATGAGACATGAAAGTTAAAATTGAACAAGCCCTTATAAGTTAACACCCTCAGGTCAGTCACCCGGTCTCTTGACAATCCCTACCTTTCCTCTCACAGTAAACCTATTTATTTGGCTGGGCTGAGTATGGTCAAAATATTCATTTTATGTTTATGCATACAGGCTTATTTCAAGTTTTCTGATGTCCCTGTGGAAGTAAAGAAGACTGGAAACACATGGCAATACCCCTCAGGTTTGTACAGAGTAATGATGTTTCAATTTGTAGGTGGAAGTGGATTGCTTTTTCAAATGTCTTTAACTTGCTGTGTGCTGCTATTATTGAGTCACAATGTTCTGTCAGCTTAAGTTTAAGATATTCAGGTAAATTTTGTAGTAGCTACCATTGTGGAAATCCTCCCTTATGATAATCATTATCATTGTCATTTACAATCATAATTATTACTTTTTGATTCCCTCCAACTTTCTCTTTTTTTTTCATCTCTTAGTTATAGACACACAGTCAAACCTTCTCATATTAATTGTAATTATTAATAAAGCATCGATTTAATCAGAGCAATTCTGTGTTTTCTTTTAAAATTTATTGCATCTTTGATGAATTATTAAGTGATGGAGGAGTATTGATAGAAAAATATTTGTCTTGTTTTTATTCCAGGTAATTTTCCAGTTCTCCACCACAATGACACGGTTTACTCCAGTTTGGCAGACATCTTATCACAATTAAAGGAAGAGGTGCGTTTTGCTTTGTTATATCTGCTTATTGTAGACATTTTATGTTGTATTTATACATTGAGCTATGTTTTTTATGCTTTTGAAAAATTGTCATTCAAACTGTTATAATAACTTTTCAATTTCTGTATTCAAGACAGTTTGATTCATAAACACTCTCTCTAGTAAGATTTGAAGACCAATAATCCAGTTAGGCCAGCCTATCTATTCTTTTCTTGTCCTTCATTCAACTCGCTAAACCCTACATTTTTATCTCCAAATTATTATCTCCCTAGACCAAATACAAAAAGTGCAAACAATTTTTTCTATTGGTTTTGAGATTATTATAAGTGCAAAAATTAATCTGTTTGTTTTTAGTATTTAAAGTATAAAAGCTGTAAATGCAACAGCTGTACTTAAAAATATGCACAGAAGTACAACCCCTCTACAAAAAGCAAACGAAATATTTCAGGGTTTGGGTTGGGTGAGTTTAGACATCATTTTTTATTAAAGATTAGTTTATATTTTTTCATCCCAATTTTACACCCTCTCCTCATCATTAAGACATACATTTGCTGACCCCACTGCTCTCTAAAAAAGAGAACATAAACAGCTGTTTAATAAATTTCGATTTTTAAAATTCAAATGTTCTTTTATTGATGATACCATTCTTTCTCTTCTTTGCCCAGCATTGCGGAAGTGATTTTGAGCTCTCCTCTCAACAAAATGCTGATGTTGTTGCCTTTTCTTCTATGTTAGAGGAAAAACTGGTTCCTGCTTTGGTAGGTAGTATTTGCTGCCCATTCATTCTTTGATAGTTTAAAAAAAGCAAATGACAGTTCAAGAATTGGAAGTGCTGTGGCTGAAATAGTAGCAATGCAGCACAGAGCTTGGAAGGAGTTGAGGGATGGGGTGGTTTCCTATCAGTGGCACTTTTTTTATTATTATTTGGGTGAGAAAATTTACTCCAAAGCCTCACTTCACCCAGGTGTCATAATAGGTTCTGACTAATCTGTTGGTTTGGCAAAGTAATCTAGGATAGACCAGTGTCCTGTCCATAGGGTGGCATCCACTTGTCTGCTTCGTGCTTCAGAAACTGAGCTAAGCTCCAGCTCTATGGGCCTGTTTGCTCTTAAGGCTAAGGACTTACTTCAACAATTAAGTTGTCTTTATCTGTGCTTGAAATGATTGTGCCCTAATTTTCATTATCAGATATGTAAATTGCCCGGTACCTGCATTTTATTGACAGAAGAAATGAGCTGTCAAGCCCACTTGTTTTTTTTGTTGTTGTTCGTTTTATTTTTCAACCGTCGAAGTCCATGCCTCGCTTGAGCACTTTTTTGCCAGTCATTTTAACGTTCTCCTTCTCTTCTCTATGTCACTGCTGCACGCATAATCCCATCTTCGTCGTGGATCAAGCTATTTTTAGTCTGTGACGTTGCGCTATGATGACAGGCTTCTTGTCACTCACCGCCTTTACATATTTACATAACACACACTGTTTTTACTTGCTCAATCCCTTATTAGCACACACCCGGCGGATTAACAAATACACACTGGATACTGTCTTCTTAAAGATCCGCTCACACTCCTCTGTCCGGTCCAAAATCTCTGGCTTACAATATTCCTATTACTGTTTTTAGCTACCGAAAATCTACTCAGCAACTTTTTAACTCCACTAAGCTCTTACAAACTTCTTCAAGAGATTTTTGACGTAAACAAAAATGAGAACTTTCAATGCTACTAAACCGGATGTTTTAAATAACACAAAGGCATGCATCGTATTGTAAACTGTAAACCTGCACTATCCAATTCTCTCCTTTATTAGTTTTTATTTAGGGGATCCATCATTAAAGATGTGGTCTGGATATTTATCAGACTGTTAGATATTTAGACTAATACCCGAAATCAATGGCCAACCAAGAATATGATCTAGAAACAAGTCCATCTTGAGGATGAGTCTAAATTAATAAGTCTTGAAGGAAGAAAACATGACAATGAGCTAAGACCTATCTAGACCATGCTTGTCCAAGTAGTATCTCTATCTTATGTTATTCCAACAATATGACATTGATATGGGTTGTGAGTTTTGAATACAATTTGAAAGTGAAAATGAGCAATGCATTATAAAATTAAAGTGGAGGCTTATATAGCGCTGATATCCACGAATTGTGCTCATCTTGCTTCACGCTTTTTACTTCCCCGGCCAACAGCAAACATTGAAACACATAAGACAAGACAAGCGCCTGTTAGGCGTGTTACAATTTGTTTGTGGGACAAAGACACTGCTGTATGGAGGGCCAGGTACCCATTTTACTGCTGGGTCGACAGTGGGGTTTTCTGCCTCTGAAGGGGATTGAACCCTGGACCTTCAGCACAACAGTCTTATGCTCTACCAACTGAGCTATTGGGCCCCCAATTGTTATTGTACCTATCTAATCATCACAGTTACAATAATGACAGCAATTGGTTGATGTCTTGTTAGTATCATCTAGACCTAGACCCCCAGAGAGATTGTTAGCATAGAGAGTTGAGTGTCATCTTGAAAAAAATTATCAGGCAGTTTTCTAAAGGCTCATTTACTGGTCTGAATTATGTAAAACCTGAGGGGGGGATTTGTTGGTAAGTTTCAATTTGAAACCGTCTAAGTTTCTTTTCCACTAAACTTGAAGTTGACTTCACTCAAGCCTCGTTATACCGCTGCCAACTTTTGGTTGTGGAACAGATTGGCCTCTTTATAAAAACACTAAAAACTCCGTTATACCACCATCCATCAGCACTTCATCTTTAACAATCATAACTTGCATATTTTAATTAATTATTGTTATACCGCCAGCCTAAAATTTTGTCACTTCCATACCAAACCAAACCAGATGAAACACCCCTCAAACACCTTTAGGGTGGGCCACTCTATATCTAAGAGTTGAAAATGCTCCCCATATGGACTTGTAAATAATGAGTTCTTTCACCTTTTTACTGTATCGCCATACACTTCTATGTGGTATTTATGTTTTTTTGCCATTCTCATATGCTTTCCCCAGACGAGGGTATAATAATGAAGTTTGAATGTAATTTTATTTAAAGGAAATCAATATTATCTTCATAATCATAAGAAAACCCCTGTTATTTTTTAAAAGACTTACTTTAACAATTTTAAGCCTTTAAAATTTCAGCTACATTTGTGGTGGATGGATGACAAAACTTACTTGGAAGTGACCAGGCCGTCCTACAACAACAGTATCCCTTTCCCTCTCAGCATGATCATTCCACAAAGGAAACAGAAAATGGCCAAAACAAGGGTAACACTCACCAAGGGGAGGGAGTGCATTACAGAGCAAGAAACTGCAACAAGGGTGATTCAACTTTTTTTTTCAACCTTTTTGGTCTTAGGAAACTTTTAGTGTCAGCAAAGTAATGGAGTTGTTGCCATGTCAATAGTGTAGTTTATGGAGAGAAGAGGGGTAAACTATTACCCGTATGGTCAACCTTCATGCATTGATATTCAAATTCTTAAAAGGGAAAAGGTCTGCCGTGGAATGAAATAGTCATGGATTTGACTCCTAGCTGCAT
Organism: Melibe leonina; assembly: GCA_031471865.1. Classification (NCBI taxonomy): domain Eukaryota; kingdom Metazoa; phylum Mollusca; class Gastropoda; order Nudibranchia; family Dendronotidae; genus Melibe; species Melibe leonina. Next base: position 4,312 of record JAUEKZ010133033.1, on the reverse strand, counting down.
TATATTTAAGAAGCGAGAAAAAAAAAAAAGTTAACTTCTAACTTCCTGGTGCTGGGTAGAAAAATTGCTGAGGAGACTGGTTGGCCCAGTATGTTGTGATAGGGTAAGGTATTTTAGCCCTCTGTTTATCTCTTTGTAGCAGCGCATTAACTTGTCTTGAGAGCCCTGACTTTGATATGACCTATTTGGGTTGAAAAGGTTGTTACATACAAAAACGAGAAAAAAGAATTTAAAAGAAAAAAGTTATTTCCATCTTTTGTACACATATTATTATTAGACCATTTTAAAAAGTAATTGATATTTTTAGGGTATAACTTGTACTCGAGTTAGTGTACTGTTCTTTGCCAGGTTATCTATGTTATTAACTAAAAGTATTTGAATGGAAACTGCATCTATATGAAAATGATCTGTGATTTTGAATCTCTTTTTTTTAGGTTTATCGGGATGCCAAGGAATGCCTAAACTTGTTGTCATACAAACTTGGAGAGAAAAAATTTATGTTTGGACAGTTGTAAGTATTCACTGTATTGCATAAGATAAGAGAGAGAAATCACAAATTCAATCCATTTCATTTTAAGATGTTTTGTTGAAACAACTTTATATTAAATAAGTGTTATTTATAGACTTGGTTCTTTCTTCCAATTAACTGAGGGACTCTGCTTGACGGAATGTTACTGTCACTGCCCATTTCAATATGGTCGTTTACAGACTTCTTTTACTTCGGAGTGTATTTCTTTTTTGTTGTCAATAACTTGATTTATGGGGTCTTTCTTAAAGTATAATGATGGAGCATGTCTTTAATAGCCCATTGTTATTCATGAGCTTTTAGGTTTTAGGCAAACTATTCCACAACCTTATAGTGTTTGGTAAGAAGGAATGGAGATAACTTTTGATATTAGATCAAGGCAGATTTCAGACTACTATGAGTAATGATATAAATGTAAAAATTTCCCTGCTATAAAAACAGGGAACCATCAAAGTGTTAGTGCCACTGTCAAGAGTGAACATTCATCTGGATTAATTTGTGCCATTTTGTACAAAGACTTTAGAATTGTCTTCTGTTCCCAAGTCGTGACCTGCAATATTTCTATAAATCAATTCTTTTAAAAAATAAATGGAAGAAGAAGGAAGTAAACAATTCTTTATTTTCTTCAATTTCCCCAGGCCTTCTTCTTTAGATGCCTTAGTCTTTGGTTACCTGGCCCCATTGCTGAAGGCCCCCCTCCCTGGCAACCAGCTACAGGCCCACCTGCTGCAATGTGACAACCTCTGTCGTCTTTGTAACTCAGTTCTCACCACATTTTTTCCTTCCGATATCAGGGGTAAGTACTTTCATCTTTTAAAGGGCTTTAACACCCTTTTATCAGCAATAGCAATATCTCCCACCATTGTCTGATGGTATTTGAGCCTAGCATGCTCACTTTATGTGTGGATTCATTTCCTTTTTGTGGTAATATTGGCTTGAATTTGCTAGCTATGATTCTAGACTTGAAGAGTTGCACTTTTTGTTCCTTTTAACTAGGAGTAAATTAACATCACTGTTCTGAAGTGGGTGAAGTTGGCCTTCAATTTGCTCTCGCTTATGATTGAAATAGTGAAGTAAATTGACATGTTTTTGATGACATCAGAGATAAAACATATGATGATGGAAGTGATAGAGATAGGTATGATAATGATAGACAAGATGACAAGTTCAGTCTAGAATCCTCACAGGAACAGAAAATGTTTCACAATTTTTGTCCAAAGCTGAGTTCCTCTGGTCCGATCCGGCTCTGGATATTGAGGTTGAACTTGTTTTCAAAATCATATTTTCTTTTCATATAATTTGGCATACATCACATGAAAATGCGTTAGAATGTCTTTTTTATGGGATTTTAATTACATCTAGACCTTAGTAATTTAAGAAGTTGTGTTAGATTTTGTGTAACATGAAGGTACTTTAAAAATTGAGTTATACACCATCCACGTCACGAAGGTACCTAAGTATTGCTAGTACTAGTGCACTAAACTTCTGATACTAGTTGACACAGAGTTGATGCAAGTTGGTGTGTTGGTTTTTTTGTGGATGTTAGTGTTGTACAGTTTTTTGTACTGAATGGAAAATTCTTTGTGAAGCGCTTAATAAAGCCTATTTTCAAAGGGATAAAATGTCATTACAGTATTATTCTTTACTTTGATTTATTCAGTTTCTTTTTATTTTACTCTATAGATTGTGAAGGAAAGAAAAGACAAAAGACCCCCAAGAAGAGTGTGCCTGTCCCTACAGATACGACAGATTTTCCTCATAAGCGCAGGAATATGGTGCTGGGCGGCCTGTTTGCTCTGACTGTGATGATTGGCTACGCCTTCAGCAGTGGTCTGATACAGGTACAGATTCTAGACGAGGGATCTCAACCAGCTATTCTGAAGTCAAGGACCAATGACAGGCTAAGAGAGTCCTGAAACCAGCATAATCGGGGATTATACATATTATCATATATGTCAGTTCTCATCACTGTGATCACGTGTTTTGAACTTGAGTAATACTTTGTTTTTATTCTTTGTACACATTCTATTTTTGCTGTGAAAAACATTTGTTACAGTTATTAAGCTTTTAAGCAATTGTCATCTTTTTTTAAATCTAGTTTAACTACAGTATAATCTACTTATATCGACAGCCGAACTATTGACATTTTGACATATTGACTTGTTTTCCAACTGATTGTTTTTTTCTTTCTTTGGTTTCATATTATTTTTATTTATTGACATTTTTATTTTTTGACATCAAATCCTTTTCCTCTATCATGTCGGTATAAGTGGATTATCCTGTAACTGTAATTGACTTGTGATTAATGATAGTGGTAAATTAACTTTTTGTTACACTGAAATATATGATATTGTTATCAACATATAAAGTTGATTCCAATCAGACACAAAAGTTCACATTATTTTGATTTGTATAAATTAAAAGAATACTTTGATTCTAATCAAAAATGTGTTTTTTTGTACCATTGTATCATTATTCAATAACATTGTTGCATTTCTGAATGTGATTTCTCACTACACAGTAACAATAAGTTTGAAAAGTCTGCATCATCCAGTATTCATGACTTAGGATGGTGTTTTTATGGTTTCATGATCAAAACTGAATATCTTTTTTGTCCCATTCACTCAATTAAAACATCCCTAGTTCTTTAATAAGCCTATATTTTTATGACAATATGACAAATGGATGTCTTTTTTTTTTAACCTCACTGTTGACGTTGGGGAAATCTCTGTCATGAGTCATGTTATATCATTGATTAAATCTCTCCTGATCTGCAATTCTTCTGTGTGTATGTTAGTTTTTGTTTGAGTAAAAATAAAAAGTTGCCTATACAGACCGAGAAGGAAGAAGAATCAGGGAGAGGTTCCTTTATGAGAGGTAACGTCTTCACAGTTTAATTTTATTGTCCTGAAAACATCCTCTTTTTGATTTGTTTATTTTCTTTTTTTTTTTAACAAACACAAATATGTTTTATTTGTTGATCATGTCATCCTTCTTCAGAGCATCAATATTTTTCCATCCTGTCTGTCTGTAAAGGATATCGTTAAAAAAAGATCTTGGGGAAAAAATTGATGTAATGTGGATTGCATTTCAGTTTCAGGTTTGGGCTCTGAAGCAATCACAATCATTAATCGTGTAACAAAAAAGTTGATTGACAAAACACTGAAGGGCATCTGCTTTCTTTGGCTTTGTCTCGTATCTGCATTGCAAATCATTTCAAATTTGACCTATTTCGAAGAACATCAAGTATGTAATTGAGTGAAGCAGGCAGACATCTCTGGTGGGCACTACTTCTGTTTCATCTCTTTAGGCTTTACTTATCATTTTTCTTTTCCAGCACTCTCTCTACTTCTCTCTAACTCTAAGCAAGCAACACACATAGCTGTTTAACTCAGTCATGGATCCCATTGCCTGACTGCCAGCACATGACGGGGCGCCTATCAATCACTATCACTTTGACCCTAAAAATGTACAGTAATAGTGATCGAGGAAGTGGTAAGATATATAGTAAGTTTTGAAAAATATACCTTCCTATCCTATATGGAAGACGAAAGTAATAGTAATAGTAAATAGTTGATGCAAATCCATCCATCCAATTCACATCCACAGTTACTGTCGGCGTCGCGGGCGGTTGGCGTGCGCCTCTGGTGGGTGCTACTTCTGTTTCTTATCTTTTGGATTTATCTGTCATTTTACTTTTTCCAGCACTCTCTCCAGTGCTCCCTTAACAAACATACACACACACAGCTGTTTTGTATCTGTTTGCTCAGTCTTGGTCCTGCTTGT
>JAUEKZ010132811.1:0-15202 GCA_031471865.1 Melibe leonina | reverse complement strand
GGTGCCCACTGAACTATTTCTTTAGAAATACAGAGTTGTAAGTAAGAACAATGATACTAGACTGTGTGCTTTGCCTTCCATTTCACTAATAGTTTTGAATCACGCTATGTTTGCAAATTCACAAATGAAAAAAAATGACATGAGGATAAATCTCTAATTATAATAAATGATAAAATTTTGATCAGAATCTCACTACAGATTAAGAAAAATAAATCCCAACTGGGTACGGTACATTGAAGTAAAAATAAGCGTACTTTATCTTTTCATTGTAAAAAGATATTTAAAATGTGCAGGAAAGCGTTTAAAAGACCACGTTTCAAATTCATAAAAAAAAAAAGAGATCTTTCAAAATGTGAGAAGAGGTATATTGTGAATTGTGTGGAATGGAACTTTCCTCATTTCCTATCCTGCTTGGTGTGCAACTGAAGGAAGAATAACCCAACCAGAGTAAGACTGTGTGATTTCACCCCTGGAAATAATATTGCTGTGATTCTTTCATATCATCACTGTGCGTTACATTATTGAGTTTATCTCACAATGAAATACAGTAGCCCACTTGATACCTAGGGAGAAGTTTTGTTAAGTTCCTCTGAGCCTTCTGGAGAATAGAGCTGGAGCTTATTCTGGTTTCCATAGCATTTTGTTTAACAGTATTAGCATTGCGGGGAGCAATCACTGGAAATCATAAGAAATAAGAAAGATCCAGAAAATATGCAATTTAGATATATGAGACAAAGTTATAGAAAGAATAAAAATGGAAAAGAACAAAAGTGAGTTGAAACATGATCTGCATGGTTACAATCACACCCTGCAGTAAAAGGGTGAAGCACATACATAGAAATGCAGGTATAGTTCCAGAGTATTTCTCTCTGCTGCTTCACCACAAATACCGCTGAGTCCATATTCAAGATGGATCCATTCTCTCCAACCGTAGTCTACCTGATCCTCACTAACTTGATAACTCTAGAGGCTCTATTAAGATGTTGTCGAAGTCTATTAAGTAAACCATAGAAAAAAAATATAATTTTAATATTATGTTATGACATTTTTGCCTGTAACTTGTCACAGTCACTCAGCTAGACATCATAACAAGGAACTAGATTATTCACCGGGAATTAAGCGTTATACCAACAGGAATCATTCATGTTGTCAGTATGAGAAATGTGTGGTGAATCTTTTTCCCAAGGAGGCCGCTATCTATGATTGTGAGATATGCAACACTGTATAACTTCTACTATAAGGATCAATAATATCTTGCAACAAAGTACCAGATTGGGACTCGAACCAAGTAAATTGAGTTTGCCAGGCAATGCTTTATCTACAAGCCCATCTCATCCACTTCAGTAAAATTGTTCATATACAGACCAACACTTAAGTGGATTTTTTAATGTATCTAAAGCTCTTTACAATTAAAAAATCTGAGATGGGGCTCCAAAATGGTTTTTTTTCATATCTTTTACTTTGTTTTTATTTTTGGTCATTCAATTTGCTGATAATGCAGAAGGGAACCCAGCATCTCAATGAGCTAGAGATGTACAGATTGCGCAGTAAACGGGTAAAAATATCCATGCAATTCCACAGGGAAAGTGTTACGTGTTTGATCAGAGTGACATGTCTCTTTTGTAAATGCTGTAGTGACAATGACTCTTATATGTATACACTTCCCTCCCTTTGTCTATGTCCCTTTCGTGATTGCTCATTCGTCCAGTGTATTCTGATGTTATAAAGTGCAGATAATTTCATTGTGGGTGGCAAATTTTGCTTTCAATGCAATGGAGTCTTATGTCAAACTTTTTCTGAGAATCAATAGTATAAATATTTCTGATATGATTATTAAGGTGTCCACTTTTTCTTTTTGACTTTCAGTTAGCCTGTCTGTTTGACCCCCTAATTCTCTCTCTCTCACTCTCTCTAAAATTGTCTTTCTGTGCCTCTCTTTTACGTATCCTCTTCTTCCAATTAACTGACTGACTCGGCTGGGCTGAGTATTACTCTCTCTCTCACTCCAAATCTCTCACTGTTCCTTTCTCTCTGTCCCTCTCACTAACTCGCTTTTTCTGATTTTCTCTCTAAAACTTTTTGTCTTCCATCTCTCTGTTGCATCATCTTGTTTTATCCTTTCTTTACACTGTCATTATCGTCCATTCCTGTTGCCTATGTTCAGTGTTATTATTCTCACCATCTGATTCTGGTTACATTGTAAAATCTGTCCACATTTTGTCGCCCACTGATCAATTCCAAGAAGGAATTCATCCACAGCGCTATTGTAAACTTATCAGACACTCTTTGTTCTATCGTCAATTTGTCCCGTCAGTATTTCTCTTTGGCCGTGTTTGAGCAGCCATGTTGATGTGCACTTGGACATCTTGTATACATTGTCAATGTAAAGAAGAATTTTTTGAAGAAAGCTTTGAATCGCATCTGCTAAAACACATATCATGCAGTGTAACTCACATGCAACCCCAGATTCTTATTGTCTGATGCTTTGGAAATTTTACACAAATACAAGCAGTTCTGTTAATGTTTAAGGTGTAAAATATGAAAGCTGATAATGCAACAATTTTTCTGAAAATATGCACAGAATTATGACAAGTCAGCAATGCAAAGCAAATATTTTTCTGTTAGGGTTATGTGAGTAAACACGTGTACCTTGTCCTAGCAGCAACCGAATGGTTAGGAGGAGGGATATTTGAATTGAGGAAAATTTTAAAATAAGAAAATGCAATTGAGATTAGGACATCCCTGTTAGGGTTGACAATAAAGAATATGAAAACAAAGCATATGAGCTAGTATGAAAATTGGTTCCTATGGAATCTGTCAACATGGAAAATCTTATTTTTTAAATTTTTTGAAGATCTCATTTACCTATCAGTTCATTCTGTTTTGTTTTTTAAGCTGGCCACATAACCTCTAATTTATTTATTTTTTAATCAAACAACCAATATTAACCCTCTATCAATTTAAAATGTGGATAAGTTTGTCAGTCATTTTGTTCAGGTTGCAATATGTCAAGTTAATTAATATGAATCATCGATTCTGTTTAAAACTATAGCTGATAAATACTTTGTTGTGATCTACCTGCCAAAAAAAAAGGAACCCATACTTCTTGAAAGAGATAAAAAGGTATGTGAGCTGTTCATAGTGCCTGCTGGTTTGACCTTTGTCATAAATACCTTTCTTTTCTATCAGAAGGCAATGCATGCACATTTTTTATATGATAGAAGATAATCAAGCAGAGCATAAAACTTTTTTGCTCTTATTTTATCAATGTTCATTAAGCTCATTAGAGCAAAGTAATTGATAAATTCACTGGAATAATTTTGTCATACTTGAAAATCAAAAGCATTCTTTGAACTTTCTAACAAAATTGTAAAATGTTTGTGATGTCTAGCAAGCACTAAATACAGTTTTATTTCTTCAATCTTATAATCCTTTTGATGCTAAGATGAATTACATTAACATGAAAAAATTATCTCAGGCTTTTTTTATAATAACTCTCAAAAGAAAATGATGAAACAAATATACGTCATTTTAAAGATTTCATACAGGAATAAAAATTCTGTATTTATGTTGAAAAAATGATTTTATAAATCTCTCTGATTTACCCATTCTTTGTTTTTACGTCAAAAGGAGTTAAATAAGCCTTTGGAGCAGGTATTTTCATTCTTGTTGATTTAAAAAAAAAAAGTAGAAATTTGTTTCTCAATAATCAAAACATAAGTAGTGCACAAGATATAGGCTTATGAAAGTTCTCTGTGTCTTCCGACTTTTTTTTTTGCATGGTTTTGTGAAAGAAACTCTAGATACTGCATACTCAGATTCTTTTAGCAATTAGAGAAAAGTTTTATGATAAAAAAAAAATTTAACCTGTCACGGCCCTGAAGCATTGGCATGAGGCCGCCGATAATCCTAGCATGCCGGGGTTAAAGGCAGAATCGTCGTCACTGCCTTTGAATGCAAACAACTCTAGTAGTAATACTAAGCATGTTAGAGTCAGTGGTTGGTGTTTTCCTCGCGATTCTCCATCCTCTTTGTCTTCTTCTCCTCCTGTCTCTACCTTCTACATTGGCTACCTCAATCCCTCTCCCTCTTGCCATTATCTTTATCCTTTATCTCCTCTATCCTCTCCACTATTTCTTTATGCAATTTCCTTCTATATCTTTCTTCTGATTTTTTTCCCCTTTCCCTATCCCTCCACCTCTCCCTCTCCCTCTCCCTCCCCCATTACCAGTCAGTGCCAAAGCAAACAAATGTATTGGCCTTACAGGATCATCGATATCTGACACTGTTAAATTTGCCTCATTCTGAAGGAGCAACTATTCCATTTATAAATGAGAATTAGTTTTGCTCCTTAACCACTGAGCTCCATTTGATGGCAGAGAAAGAGAGTTCATTCTTTTATTTCATCTTTGTCACTTTCCGGACTTACTTATTAATTATTTCTTTTTTTTTTAAATTGTTGAAAGAATACAAACATCAGCTATTAATGCAAATTTTATTTTGCAATTGTATCCTAAATACAAACTTGAGAATTTATCATGAAAGTTATTTGATGCCACAACTACTTTTTTTAAGAAGTATTACAGTTTGTCCCGTCTTTTGTATATTTGTGTGTGCATCCCTCTTTCTCTTGCTCCCTACTTGTCCTCTCTTTCTTTTTACGTTTTTCTTTCCTCATCTTCTTTCCTGCTTCACTATCTAATACCTCTTCTAATTTGCCATGTTGATGTTAAAAGCTCAAGAACTTTATATATATAAGTTTGTAACAGTACAATATCATTATGAGTTTTTCCCTTGTTGTTTGCATTATGTGGTCTTTGCTGTACTGGCATGCTGTTGTTTATAAATTCAAACACTGTTAAAAAGCTTGAGATATCACTTCGTCTTGCTCTTAATATCACATTTACTGTTTTTGGTTTTGAAAATGAATTTGTAATTACGCATTATTATTTATCATGAAAAGGAGTAATATCATAATTTGAAAACAGAAATAAGATGATTCTCACAATTCTTACTTATGACTCTCAGTTTTCTCAGAGTTGTTTTTTTTAACATGTAAAATATAAACTAGAAAATTTGAATATATTGCCTCCCATTTAGACTTTGAATTAAGGATGTCAAACTAACATTTCTTAATGTTAATTTAAACCAGTGGTGATCTCATCTATAAGTTGATGATGTTAATTATTTATTTCCTTTACTTTCATTTCCATTTATGAACATCAATCTAATAATAATGTACCGTATTCTCTAATTCACAGACTTGTCATATCTGTCCTCAATAATTTATATTTTCTCTTACTGAGGTTTGAAATTTCTATAAAACTACTTTATAACTTTTTTGAGATTGCATGGATTAACAGATGCATATCAAAGAAAGGAGGAATTGTTTCCCTTTCTAGTCATTAACTATGGACTCCATGTTCATGAGCCTATGATAATATGATAAAGTACTGAAATTGTGTCAGATAACAAAGCCCTTATTTTGTGGATAAAAGCATACTGGTAGTTGTAGTAGTTGGAGTAGTAATAATAGTAGGAAGTAGTTTAGCAGTAGTAGTTGTAGCATTAGGAATGAAAGAGAAGTCAATTTAGAGCAAAGTAATACCATACGTTTTGCCTTGAGGGAGTGTTTTTCAGATTGTAAAATTGTTTGTCTGATATCCCAAATGGACGGAACAATAATTTTCTCTTATGATCAAATGCCTATACAGAACAAATAAATAATCCGCTGTTGATATAAAATTTTTCTAGTTTAATTTAATCTATTTTTCTTAGTCACCAAAGGCAGATCGTTGTAAATTCCTTGTTCATAATGGATTTTTTTTAGCATTCATCTTTCCATCACCCACATAAGTGCTTGACCAAAGGGGTACATTATATGTTAAAACATTGATGTATAATAATGTTAAAAATATAATCAAGAAAGAAATTATAAAGAAAGTAAGAAATCGATGCCATTCTTTGTGTTACAGGAAGTACTGGAATTTCTGGACTCTGAGACTTTGGTCAATGTCATGCTGGAGGCGTACAATAACATCATGGTAAGAGAATTGAAATATGGAGTACCCATTGCCCTAGTTGACAGTTGACGGTAATACAAGAGGTTTGACCCCAGGAGAAGGCCAGCCTTATCTGGGGGTTGGGTTGGACCAATCTTGACAATAATACAAGAGGTTTGACCCCAGGAGAAGGCCAGCCTTATCTGGGGGCCGGGTTGGACCAATCTTAGACTAAGAAAGTAATACGGTAAGATAAGATACACGTACCTCATTGATTCCATCTGGAAATTGCATCACATTTTTGATCTACGTGTTCTCAGTCTCAGTCTCCCCTTTACATTTGCACTCGTGTAAATAGAGTATTGCATACCTACATCTTCAGGACATAACAGTTGTAACCAGTTGTGAATAAAGGGTTTTATGTAATTTTTAGAATTTTTTTTGTTAGTCTGAATTTTATTTTTTTTCCTTTATCACAGACAAAGTCCAAGTCTGACCCTATCTACGACAATGCACGGGATGTGGGCTTTGTCTATTTTCATATTCTGTGCCGCAAAATGGATTTGCACCCACATATAACAAAATCTGGTAAGTCTTCAATAATATCGTTATCATTTCATGGAAAGGTAAAACTATCTGGGATAATCAGTGGTGAAAAAATTGAAATCTGTCAAGCTTCCTTCATTATGACTAGCAAAATGTTATTCATTTAAGTTATCAGCTTTAATTAACTTTTTCTACCTTTATTAATATTCTTTTGATTACTTTGAAAGGTTATTGAACAGGGAGGAAGGTATTATAATAGTATACATTGCAAACAAAATATTTTTTAGAAATCATCTTTCAGGATATCACCACAATCCTACATGTGTGCTCACGTGATCTTGTGGGTTGGTATATTTTTGTATATATCCACAGCGTTAGTGAAATCAGATGAAGTTGAGGCAGCTTGGGATTTCTTCAAAACCAACACCTTATCAATTGAGATAATTAAAAATGATGTTCTGCAAAAGATATATTTCCAAGTTAAAGATAAAGTGAGTTTTCTTCTTCCTCTTTCTTATTTTGTATAGAATGTTCAGATTTATGGTGGGAATTGTCCATTCTTTGGGTATCATTTGAAATTGATTTTTTTTTTTATCATTGTCATTAATTCTACATAATATATACTCTACCTTCATCAATATGAACACAAAAATCCCTCAATTCAACCTTCACCTAGGGATATGTTATCTAATATGTTCTTACAGTTTTTATTGGTATACACAAACTTTTGATAGCATTATTCATTTTGTTTTTTTTCAGGAAATAATATTAACAATGAGAGAAAATAAAAGGTTTTCCATTTATCATCTAAGACGTAGCTAATAACCTCACCTCACTTCATTTTCCCAATGATAGTAACCTGGTTAAGCTTGTTTTAGAGGTAAAAGTTTCTAAAAGGCTTACCTCTTTTATGCTGTTCATAGAATGTTTTGCGAGAAGAAATCAAGGATAAATTCAAGTATGAGGTGGACCGTACCAGCCCTTCCAACAAACTGAGAGACTTCATGGACTGGTCAACCTGTATCATTGAGGACATCAAATACCAGCGACGCATTCATGCCAACCCGCTTGCCCGATTCTTTGTCCAGTCCTGGTAGGGAGTCATAACATCTTAAACAACAAATTTAAACACTCTAATTTTTTAGATTTATTTTTATTGTAATCTATGTTTTTGTAAAGCATTCATTTTATTTTTAACATGTATTCTTGAAAATAGAAAAAATAAAAAGTTACATATGAATATAGGGGGGGGGGGGTGATAAATAAGTACCGTTTGCCCATAAATCAAAGTATATTTTAGGTACGGTCATGAAATTTCACACAGGCACTCCCAAACCGTACTTCTACACTCATGTGGAACGACGAATTAATATGATGTCATTTGTGCTCATAATTGAGAGACATCGCAACCCTACTAAGACATCACGGTTGAGAAAATGGCGACACATTATGAACTTCTTGTCAAACAGCGTTCTGTTATACTGTTATTGAATTTCTAACAGCAGAAGGATGCTGCACAGCAAACATCCATCAAAGAATGACGGTCGTTTATGGTGATATGCCTATTACTCATGGCGTAGTTCAAAATTTGGGTTAGAATTAACAAAGGAGATGACCCAATACAAACAAAATTGTTTGATGGCAAGCAACCAGGTTAGCCAATTTCTGCATCCGATACGAGTAATCAAGAAGCAGCATATGATTAGAGCAAATTGAAAGGTAAAACAAAAAGATACTGCAGATAAAGTTGGAATTTCAAAATAAAACAAGAACACTATGTCATGACATCTCTCATGGGTTACTGAAAAGTCCCTGCCCGCTGGGTCCCAAGCAGGACCACATGCTAGTCGTTGAAACCCAAAAGACATGTTAATTCCGTTCAAGCTTTTGACTCACTCGACAGCACCCTGCATAAATTCCCAATTTTGCCACATGTGACTATTTCTTATACCCCTAGCTCAAGTAGCATCTGAAAGGAAACTGTTACAACAGTTTTTTTAAGGTAGTGGCAGACGGCATGCGTCAACTAGATCAAGGTTGGCAGCTCTGTGTTGCTCGTGATGGCAATTTTATGGAAAAATAAATGTTTCTATACGTAGCTGAGAGTCTAAGCTTTTTTTTTATGTAATAATTTGTATGTACTGTTGAAAACAAAAAATTTATAACAAAATGGTACTTATATATCAACCCTCCCTAGTAGTTAGTAGATTTCATTCGTTTGATGTAAAGATAATTTTTTTCTTATTTTAATTTTAAGGTTGTTATATCAACTTTGATCTTTTGATCATTGTTCTGACCAATAATCTTTCCCTACAATACTGCACCTGGTTGGATCTCTATTTCAGGTGGTGGCTGAACCCGGTCGTTCTACTGGTGACTATTGCCCTGTGTCTGATTGTACTCATCACCTTCAAGGCACCCAGCAGTACTGCCAGGTAAATTGCACTCTTCAGCACTTACTTCAGATCTAACTTTTTAACCCTTTTCAACACTAAGATTAAGATCAATTCCAATCAAACTTCATTAAATTCTTCAATAGTTGCCTGTTCTTATAAAATGAATCAGAATTCAGTGAACTGACTTATGCCAGTTTACAGATATCTGATTTATTTGGTAATAGAAAGAATGTACATTTTGAAGACTTTTCCATAATTTTCAGTTTGATGGGAATCAGAGCCTGCTGTGAAAGAGTTAAAATTATTCTTTCAACACTTTTATCTTGATTGCCAAGCTTTAGGTTTTAGGCTGTGTTCTGTAATCTTTCATTGCACTGGCTTAGTATCTCAATCAATAGAGCATCACATTTTTGAGAGATGATATTTTTATTTCCTTTGTAAATCATTTCTGTGAAACGTTCCTGGCAGTGTTAAAGTCTGGCTGTTATTTTATCTAACCTACCATTTTATGTACCCCTGGGCGCTTATATGACCTTAGTTGTTGAATGCACCCTGAAACTCTCGATAAACAAACAAACAAAGAGTGTCCGCCCCAGAACCAGTAGGTTGGTGGTTTAATTAAACTTCACCAGCACCATAGATACCTAAGAAGTTAAAATCCAAGTTTTAGCAGCTTCAGTGCAAATGAAACAGTACAAAGACTACTTTGCTGGCTGTCAGTATGCTATGACTGGGATAGATATTCCATCATCTGTTTATATCTGTGTGGCAGCCCGTAACTAAACTTGTCTTGAGATATCCGTTTTTCATGTGACAAATTGTCAATGTGTCATTGTGTCAATGTGTTTGAAAAGGTGTTAAACAAGCAACAAATGACCAGTATTTCATTGTGTATAATTTTGCTCATGGCAGTGCGGTGCCAGACTTCAGCTCCTACCCAGGCTCCCAGGAAGCTATCTATGGACTGGGGGCGTTGCACAACATACTCAGCCTCTTCATCATCATCAGCTACTTCCTGTCCAACCATCCAAAGTTACCCAAGATCAAGGACATAAAGGGATTTTTCAAGTAACAATTTCATTTTTTTTTCTATTTATACCATTTAGAACATCTCTCTTATTTTTCTCAAAAGTTCCATTCTTTAACAGAAAAAAAATTAAACCATATCTTCTCATTTTGTTGCAATTATTTAATTTTATTTCAGCTTTTTCAAATCTTTTGAAAAGATATGGTTCTCAATTTGATTTCACCACAAATTGTAGTTTTCACTTATCGCCAGGATGTTTAAAAAACTGCAAATTCTAGTGTTTCCATACATATGGTTTAGAAAAATTATTTTAAAGTTTAACACATAACTGGAAGAAGAAAATAATTGTCAGTGATTTCGAAGGGAAATTTAAAAATGATGGTATGCTACTGTAGCTACTGAATTTACACAATGACACACAAACACACACACACACTCGCCGTTCTCTCTGCTTGTGCAGATACAAAAACAACTCACAAGACACAGGGCGGTCAAGACCACAACCACGTGGGTGTGTTATGAATTAAAAGTCAGTGTGATGATATCATTCTCTAGCCAATCAGTGTTTTTGGTTTCTTGCTTGTGTTTTGCTCCACTACTGTAGCCACTTTTTCACAGATGTTTGAATTATTGTGGTTCCAGCATCATAAAAATGAAAAACAATTATTCCTCTTATTATCATGCAGGCGTTTTGTGCCTCAGCAACTAGATGATGATGATGAGGAGGAGGAAGAGGAAACTGCCGCTGTCCATTTAGAAGTCAAATTCTTCAGCGTCACGACATTCTACTACTTGGTATGTTTTTTTCATAATCTTCTTCTTGATCTTCTTCTTCTCTCTCTCTCCTTCCACTCTCTCCTTCTCACTGACTCCAAAAAACTTCTCCACTGATCACAACTCATCGATTTCCCATCTCATATTCTCTTGTTCTAAAGATACTCAATAACTATTTACAACATCATTGTTCTAAATATATATATCTACTTTAACACTGTTCACAACATTACATACAAAAATGGCAAGTTAATTTCTCCTACCGGTACATGTTATTAAATGGTCTTTGCTTCCCTTGCACAGATATTCCTGTTGTGCTCGGCCTTGGGCACCGTCTTCTATGGCTACTTCTTCTCCTTCCACTTACTACACATGGCACTGATGAACCAGTTGTTGAAGAGGGTCATCCAGGCTGTCACAAGAAACGGTCAGTCTTCATCCCTACTAGATATCATGCTATCTGATAACCACCTACAGTGGAATCCCTGGATAACGACATTGCCCAGGACCAGAAGATTATGTCATTATCCAGGGGTGTTGTTATTTGGGGGTTTTCAATTATTACTAATAATTATAACCAAAAAGAAATCGAGACCACAGGTCAAGAGGTCGTATCCAGGGGTTGTTGGTATTCAGGGGTGTCGCTATCCAGGGGTTCCACTGTAACTTGTTTTCTTCAATTTTGATTCAAGCTTTATTCATTGCCCTGTTGTTATGCTGATCTGCACACTTGTCCATATTAGCAAAACTGTACTGGGTTGTTCCTTTATGTAGTTCTTCAAAACATTCAAAGTCATGGGATGAGGAAGAGAGGTGGGGAGGCATTTTTCTGCTTTCATTGGCTTTGTCTCGTTTCTGCACTGCATATCATCATCTCAAGTTTGACTCATTTCTAAAAGGTGTGTAAGAGGCAGCCTCCAATTTTAATTCTGTGCACTATAACTGTCCTTGACCTTCCCTTCCCCAGGCATTTCCCTGATCCTTGTGGCCATCCTGGGTCTTGCAATCACCTTCATGTTCTCCCTGGTGGCCTTTGCCTTCTACCGTGAGTACCTGGAGCAGAACAACGGCCGGCAGTGCAGCACGTCGTACGAATGCTTCACCACCCTTATACACCACGGCATCGTGGAGGGCATGTACAATGTGAGTCTCTTTACTCCCCCACTTCCCCTCCCTCCCCCTCCCCTTCCCTCTCCCTCCCTCTCCCTCCCCCCTACCTCTCCTTCCTTCCCGCTCCTTCCTCCTCCCTCCCCCTCCCTCCATAGAGCCGGAGCTAATCCCAGTTTCTTTAGCATGAAACATAAAAGGGACATTGATTGCCAAGCACCTTTAACCAATAAGCGTAATCAAGGGATATTGTATTGATCTAAGGAACACCAATACAGAAGCCAGCAAAAAAAAAAAAAAATGATAATGTTTTATTATTGAGTAATTCTTCAAATCGCATCAAAAAAATTTTAATTCCAACGATCTATCTAAAACATTTTTACTATCTTTTCCTTATTTTTCATTCAATACTTTAGACCTTTGAAGGACAGTTATCTAATGTGTCATACAAGAACACGCTGCTAATCGCCGTATTCGACTTGGTCTTCTTCGTGCTCATCACCACCATTGGCCTCAACATCATCTTTGGTATCATTGTGGATACTTTCTCTGAGCTCAGAGACTCAAAGGTAGGTACCGTGCTTTACAACCCATAAGATACTTCAGTAAATGGATAATTATTTGAAGATTGCAGAACCACCTACATCTTCATTAAGTTATCTACACTCATTACACTAATTATGACCCAAATTCATTCTTTCAATAATATAATGATATAAGTCTAATCTATAGGGCTGCTTGCATACTTCTTGCAGTTAATTTGGGTTAAGTTTTCTAGTTCTAGATTAGATTTACAATTTAAGCTTTCCTTTTATATTCTTTTTTGTCCCTTTAAATAAATACTATTTTCAAGCTATTCATTGTTCTAGTTCTACCATTGTTTTGTTTTTTTACAAAAGTAATGATTATATATTTATTTTAATTCTTTTTAATCCACAGTGGAATATTGACAATGACATGAAGACAACATGCTTTATCTGCAGTCGAGAAAGCTATGATTTTGAAAGACAAGCAGGGGTATGCCTTGAATTAATCTTTGTCTTTTTTTAACTAGGGTTGTTTTGTTTTTTTGTAATTATGTAAATCAAAAGAGCTTATCAACAAGAATGATTTGAATACTCTCAGCTGAGTCTGTGTATTTATGTTTCTGTGACCTCAAGCTGATCTTGAATTGAAATTATAATAAGATGCATGTATTAACCTTTATGTGCTGTATTTCAAATGAAATAATAAGCCAAATTCAAATAAGAAATAGTTTTTTAAATGGCTTTTGTTGCCTTTTGTAGAGAGAGAGAGAGAGAGAGAGAGAAAGAGAGAGAGACAGGCATACAGAGAGAGAGAGAGTCAGAGCAAGAGAGAGAGAGAGTTTGAGTGAGAGAGAGTCGGAGCAAGAGAGAGTCAGAGCGAGAGAGAGAGAAAGAGTCCAAGCGAGAGAGAGAGAGAGAAAGAATCAGAGTGAGAAAGAGAGTCAGCAAGAGAGAGAGAGAGTCAAAGCGAGAGAGAGAGAGAGTCAGAGTGAAAGAGTCAGAGAGAGAGAGTGGCAGAGAACAAGAGGGAAAGTTAGAGAGAAAGAGAGAGAGTGATAGACAAAGAGAGGGGAAGTTAGAGAGAGAGAGAGATAGAGAAAGAGAGGGGAAGTTAGAGAGAGAGTGATAGAGAAAGAGAGAGGAAGTTAGAGAGAGAGAGAGAGAGCTGGGGGAGGACAGTCTTTTTTTATCAAGAAAATAATACTATACACTTTACAGTTAAATAACCAAGTAAAGAAGTTGCAAATATTTTGCTACCAGTTTTAATCTCATTTTCATTGCTATCCTTCCATTGTGGCAGGGGTTTGAGAAGCATGTAAAATATGAGCACAACCAGTGGGCTTATCTATTTTTCTTCATCCATTTGGATGAGACTCGACCCAATGACTACTCAGCACTCGAGCTTCATGTCTATAACATGGTAAGGGTATAAGTATAACGAAAAATTTACAATCTTTGTCTTGTGACCTTTGTTTCTTGTGACCTTTGTTTCTTGTGACCTTTGTTTCTTATGACCTTTGTTTCTTGTGTTGTTTTTGTCAGTCACAGTCACAGCATCTTCAACCAGAGTGTCTGTCATTATTTTCTTGTGAATCTCTAAAACAAGCTTTAGACCGGATTTTTTTCTTTTTTTTTCTCTCTCTTTTTATTAAAAAGATTTGTTTTTATCTGTTACTGATACTGATACAGTAACAATAATAATGAAGACTTACTTTGTCCGGAACACATTTCTGAAAGTTAGGACTCTAGACGCGTTTAAAGATCACAATCTCAGCATCTGCCCATGTGCACACACACACACACGCACACGCACACACACACACACACACGCACACACAGACATGCGCAGACACATAACCATGTAGCCCCCCATCATCCCACCTGCTGCAACCCCCACCTCACCAACTCCTCCCCCCCCCCCTCCTTTATTTCATGGATAATGGCCTAAACCTCTAAATCTAAAACAAAATAAATATATTTTTGTGAACATGATCTTGCTTATCAATAATAAATTGATTTGAAATAAATTAATAATAACAGTCTATTTTTTTTCAATTTACTTCTTTTAACCAGTTGGAAAAAGGAATTTGTTTAGTGACAGTGATGCATCAAAAGTGATGATGAACAGCTTTCATAACTGTATTCCAATAGTTTCCTGTTCCTTGACTAATCCACTCTGTATTTCTGTACTTCTGTTTCTAATTCCACAGCTCAAGAGGAGTAACTTTGATTTCTTCCCTTTGAATCGAGCACTGAGTCTGATGCAGGAAGAGGACAGCAGTGAAGCCAAGCTGGAAACGCTAATGCATCAAGTGGAATACCTGGTCACCAAGATGAAGGAAGAGGTTTGTTTGTTTGTAGGAATTGACATTCTGCTTGATATTGATAGAGTTTTACATGATGAAAAATTTTCTCATCTTTGCTGGGACAGAAAGATTGGGATAATGAAGCTGCAAAAGATTAATCCTCTTGTGGTTTTAGAAGCTCTTAGTTGTCTTTAGACTCTTTAGGAATCTGACCAAGAGTAATTTTTCTCATCTAAATGTAAGTAAGCATAAAGAAAATAAAAGTGCATGTATGTTGGTGCTATCTATGGATGGGCAATATTTTGTGGATGTGTTAATTTGAAGAATCTTAAAGAATCTTGCAAACCCTAGTGATGAAATACGCTACAGTACCCTACCCTCTTGGTTGGTATGTTACTCTTGGGTCACTTTGGATATTGGTTTTTGTGGCAGACACAGATATTTAGTTGATTGGTTGTCTCCCTTCATGATTCCTATCTCCAAGTGCGTCCCTTAACTAGTGTTTAAAATTGATGAA
>JAUEKZ010132706.1:0-12836 GCA_031471865.1 Melibe leonina | reverse complement strand
AAGACTCTTACTTCATTCCTGATTGTTATAAGGTATGGGATGAATTAGGGACTCTTACTTCATTCCTGATTGTTATAAGGTATGGGATGAATTAAAGACTCTTACTTCATTCCTGATTGTTATAAGGTATGGGATGAATTAGGGACTCTTACTTCATTCCTGATTGTTATATCTTAAAATTTTAACCACAAAAACCTGCAGCTTTTCAGACAAATATTTCATAATTTTTAACACACACCTGGCAACATACGTCAGGCAATAGCATAATATGCTATATGATATATTATTGAATCAATTTATGCTAATGATGATAATAATAACAATGATAATTGCCATTTTAGTATTAAAAAACCCATTAATAATAAAGGATTAAAAGATGTACATGGGAAAGATATCATAAATGTGAAAATCTCAGCAGAGGGCTTTTAACAATGACCAAAACCCAAATGAAATGATAGAGCTGGAACTGTATGTCAAACACAAGCCCTTTTAATGCTAAAGTTCTTAAGCTGCTAACAAGATATCAAAATCTTCAAAATTCACCTGTTCTTATTCAAGATAAATAAGATTTCAGTGGACTGACATATGCCAAAAGCCTGAAATTCAGGCATATGTCAGTCCACTGAAATTTATTTATCTGGTATAATAACACGTTATTTTTCACAATTTTGCATATTCTGTTTTGTTAGAATTGGACCCTGCAGTGAAAAGGGCTTGGGTCAATCCTTGAGGTCAATCCACACAATATGAATGACGTCCCACCCCACCACACACCTTTCCTGTGTCCACGACGTAGCGAACGTTTGGGATGGTCAGAGAAGTCTCTGCTACATTTGTGGCTACGATACACAGGCGGCAACCTTCTGGTGGGGGCTCAAACACCTGGGGTGGAAGGACATGAGGAGGGGAAGTCATAATCCTAACAGTCAATAATCATAACAACAGAAATAACCATAATAATCATCATGATGATAAAAATATAACGAGAAATAATAACGATAACTTTCCTCGCACCGTGTAGTACACTTAAAAATTGTAAAGCATTTGAAATTCAATATCAACAGCTACATTAGATATCACATAAACCTGTTTGATGAGAGTGACCCAACCCTCTAAAGGTGGCTACATAATTATTCAATAGGCCTCACCTCTCTAAAAGTATAAAGGACTTGTTAATTTGTTGGGTTTAAAAAAAAAAAAATACTAAATCAGTGTAGTGAACATAAAATGCATACATACCCTGGCTTGCTTTTGGCTGGCCAGTAGAGAGAATAAGGGCAGAACAAAGAGCGGCTTTGAGGGATCTGGCTTGTCCTCTCCCCACTGGGCTCGCTGAAGAAAAGAAACCACAAAAACACTCAGTCAAATACGTGTAACATAACAAAACTTGATGATGATATAAATAAGTAGATTCGAAGGTTGCCCACAAAAACACTCAGTCAAATACGTGTAATATAACAAAACTTGATGATGATATAAATAAGTAGATTTGAAGGTTGCCCCCTTCATTACTGAGAGAAGGGTATCTTGCGAGTATGTTTTTCATAAATAATGCAATACACAATATCACAATACAATAACACCCTTGGTGGTTATTAAGGAATATTATTTGTTATCCCATAACTTTCAGTAGTGACACAAAGAGAAAACTAGGTCATCAATATAATTTTCAAAATTATTATCATTGTCATTAATGACTTGATTCTAGCCAAAGAATAGTAAAGAGTCAATGAAACATTCTTGCAGTTACCAGCATATCCTCCTCATCTTCCTCAAAGTCATCAATGCCTCCCTCGATATCCACATCATCCAGGTCATCGTCTAATGCCCCAAAGTTCTCTGCCTCTTCATCCTCAGGAATGACAGAGTAGCTGCATAGGAGAGGATCAACAATTAAAAATTCAAATTATAGTAAAAACCATTTTGGGCACTTAACGGAAAAATGACTAAAATGCCATAATTAGACAAACCGTTTGATTGTATTCTTGCGCATCTAATTATGTTGTCACAGTCAACGTCACGAAGTTCAAGGCCTCTCTCATTGCTACGGTGCTAATGAGCAAGCGTGCATTATGGGCCTATAAATGTACCTAGCAATCGCTCTTTATCATTACTAAAGGGGGTGTAATAATAACCCTTAATGTCCTGATATTAACTTCAGTCGAAACTTCAAATATGCATTCCCATTACTGCAAACTTTACAGCATCCAGAAAAATATGTGGAATCTTTTTATTTTGACATCAAAACACACATTTTTTGCTGTTCAAATGGCTTCTGCCAATACAACTGATCTCTTTTTTAAAAGATCATTACATATATATTGATTATTTTGTTGTAATTGACCTATTCTAATAGTTCTAACGGGTGTTAAGCAAAATCTACACATGACAATAACAATTGAACTAGTCTAGTTGGGCCAAGAAATGGACAAAGTTTTGACTCCCAATCTGAATATTTTGGCTAATTTTCAGGACTATCTAATGTGTTTTTGACATTTTGAGTAAATAGCTAGATAATACCTCCAACCATCATGAGGATTTCGTTTCAGTAACTTGAGTAATTCCTATTCCCCAAAATGTTCGTCCATGGCAATGACATAGTGCCCAAAATGGCTTTGCAAGTTAAGGGTAATCATTGTCGTCGAACAATTTTTTTCTCAAACACATCTCATTAAAAATCTTTTACAAAGAACACAAAATAAACAGAAAAAGAATCACAAGTCCTACCCTTCAAAACTAAAAGCAAACATATCAAAAAGATCTCCTAAAGGTGTATAATAATTGAAAAGTATCATGTGCATAACATAACATTGTAAAAAATTAATAATAATGAAAAGAAAAAAAAGGAAAAAGAACTTCAAACAACATTGATAAAAGTAAACCGTACACTAAACTTAATGATATAAAGCAAAATTTGAGAGCGAAAAAAAAAAAAAAATTAAAATAATAATAAATAATAATAATTCATTTATATAGCGCTGTCGCCTTCCACTCGAAAAGTGCTCAGGGGTGCTTAAAAAATGAATCCCGCCATAGAAAAACTCACTTATCCAAATTTATCTCTGGGGCAGCTTTGATCAAAGTGGCTTTTTCTCTTGCCTTCCTCTTTCTCTCTTTCTTCGACTCTTTCTTCAATGGCCTTCTGGATTGTGAATCTGAAAGATTTCAGGTGAAAATCAGTAGTTGGGGAAATTATAACCTTCAACAACACCAGACTTGCAAAACAACTAAGATGACTATTTCAAATATTTCATATTTTCTTTCCAAACTTTTCATATTTTTACCCAAAAATAGTCAAATAGCGTGGCAATAGGAAAGATTCCCATTGAGATTTTTCCCATTCTATTATTTCACCATGCAGTAAATGCATGCTCTCTTTGTTCTTCATTCAAAGTCTACAAGTTAGTCTCGTCTATGGAGAAAAACAGCGAAATCTTTTCGAAAAGAAAGCTCTCATATTCAGAAAAGTATGATCTCACCATTTTTGCATACTTTTTGGCACTAATTTCACAAATTGCGTAATTTGTACCAATAAAGAAAAATTCCTACTGGTTGGCAAGTCTGCAACACACACCAGCAAAGCAGATCAAACCCCTATATGTGCAACAGACTCTCAAACCCTTTCTTAACTCGTCGATGGAAATAAAAACCAAACCGCCAACTAATTTTGTTATCTTAAGTTCTGTCATTAGATGTTTCAAGTCTTTCAGGCCCCCTTTTATCAATGATTGAAACACTGAGAATCAATGGTACCACTCCACACAGCATGAATACAATGATTTTGTATGACTACTTACCCGAATCAAAACTTTTTAAAAAGAACACATAAAAAATTATATTACTTATGTGGCAACAACCATGCATTAAGTTTTAAATAAAAATTAACACAGAGACCAGAAAACGTCTTGTTTCTAAATGCCATCAAAGACTTAGCACTTTGGGCTGATCACTTGCTTGCTTTTGTCTCGATCCAAAGTTTCCTGTCTCTGTAATTGGTTATTTTTGGCTGCAAGGACGTAGCCTAATATGTCCTATTGCTTAATTTGTACCCTGATATAAAGCTTGGCTAAGTTTGTGTCTATGAGTGCTTTGTCTCATGATCTTTTTTTAATCAGTACACTATTTGTATGTCTCACCATTTTCCCCTGTATATGGAAATGACCGTCTCAGTTTGCGGATGAGGGAGTGTATCTCCTGTTGACCAGTCACAAACACCAGGATTCCTCCATCAGGCAGACTGCGATGGATTTTACACACCTGGAGAAATAATATTATTAAAAAGGACATAAATTATTGATCTCCTCTGTAAACATATTGAATAAACAAAACAAATAATGATCTCACAGTCAAAGGTCGTTTTTCAAGCTGCCTACCAAATTCTTATTTTGTGCTGAGTGTTTGACATATATATTAAAATTTTATTCACAGCTGTTTCAAAATCCAAATTGGATTAATTGGATTGAAGCTTTTCCTTACGCCCACATACCTTCCTGAAAGCCTCTGTAATGTAGTTTTCTTCCGTCCTCTTGTTGAAGTGAACAGTGACTGGGAACTGTCTGGCATCTACCTGCAATGGAGTTTTGTTGTTATCATTAGTACTAGCAATAAAAGCAGAAGTAATGGTAATAAATACAACTTTTATTGCACCTTACCCTGTATATACAAGCTCAATTAGTAGTAGTAGTACAGAAAAATAGATAGAAACATCAACAAAAAAAAAAGAGTTCGCGAGAGAGAGAAAGAGAGAAATAGAGAGACAGGGGATGACAAAAACCTCAAGTTGAATCATTTAGCTAAATCCCTCATATTTTAACATTGTCATTTTCATCATCCGTTCAATTCATATTACACTCTAGTATTGTAAGTATTGTAACCTTATCTAAATCATTAAAGAGATAACATCAGGCAATATTGATGACAACAAACTGACAGGCTCTCTGCTCATACCAAAAACCTACCTTGATGACAGGAGGCGGTTTCTCATAGCGGAAGAGTTTTGGCCCCATGAAATCTTCCACTCTCAAGGTTGCTGACATTACAATAAGCTTCATAGGTCTGCCACGCTGCACAAAAATGAATTTATATTAACTACAGGGTAGCTCACTTATGACTGACACTTTTTTCAAATCCAATCCCTCGGGATGGAGTTTTTTCTCATTTTAAAAAAAATTTTTGACAAGTTTCAACAGAAACTCTGGTTAAAATGTGTAAATAGTCAAAAAAAAGTATTTAATACCATAGAAACTAAATATCAAACTATTGTGGTAAAAGTTTTAAAAGGGATTTTTTTAAAAATTGGGTCAAATTTTAATTTTTCAAAACATTTCAGAAGTTAACTACAAACATTTTGTAACTGGTCCCTTTAAAAGATTTTATTTTCATAGTCACATAAATTATCAATGACTTATAGATTGCTATAGATAATCTTAACTCCCTCTTATCCCTTCGATAATTCAAAATCCCATCTAGAAATTCCCCTTGAGTGATAGAGTTTGTGTAGAGTTTTTAAAAATAAAAATGTCTTCAAGGTCATGTACTTTCTCTCTCTGCCGCACGACAATGGAGAGGAGTCCAACCAGGATATCTGTGTAGACACTTCTCTCATGAGCCTCGTCAATTATGATCACAGAATACTTGGTCAAGAGGGGGTCCTGCAACATAACCCCAAAACATTATTTACAATTCAGTAACGGTTATGATAATAAAAATGATAAAACAAAATAATATAAAAAATAACAACAACAAAAAACCCACCCAAAATCAATCATATTAGCGACAATGATAAACTTTGTTGTGGATATAAATACTAAACTCTTACAAAAAGAAAGCACTATTAACAAAAGAGAAAAAATAATATCAAAAGAGAAGCACTTTAATAAAGTGTATGACAAATACAATGCTGATGGTGACAAAAAATGGAAAAAGTAGGAAAATTCATAACAATTGCCTTTAGGCCCCATTTTAAAAGCAATAGAGATGGTAATTTGGATTTTCACTGATTTGCAGAAAAAACCGTACTGCAGATATTTCAAGAATTATCATTACCGTTTGTGCTTCCTTGAGGAGAACTCCGTCTGTCAAAAATTTGATTTTGGTGTTTGGAGTGACATTGCCCTCGTAACGTATCTGGTAGGAAACCTCATTGGTCGTCAGGTTCATCTCGTGGCCAACTCGTTTGGACATGCTGATGGCTGCCACTCTGCGAGGTTCTGTTACACAGATGATCCCTTCGCCACTATAAAATAAAAAGTTGAGGACTTTGAACACATCTTTTTCAAATATACTCAAATCTTGTTATACCACCAAGAGTGGGAAAAAACCCAAAGCTGGCTCTATAGAGAGACTGGCAGTAGAACAAAATCACAATGTGTTATGGGGTAGGGCAAATGTAAAGAATGTGAACTCATTGTCCTGTGGAGATACAGTGAGGGCTTTCAACTGCATGTGTTTTTCGTCCCTCCAAACGACAAAGATCACCTGATCATCCAAGAGGGAAACACATGAAACTAAAGTTTTATCATAAATAAACTCTCTTCATCAGTCACCATGGGCAAATTTGTTTATTGAGTATGTGCAGAAGGAAGACTGGCACACTGTGGACATCAGCCACACCACAGCGTGCAATTTGGGTATGAGGGGTCAAGTGCATTACCCACGGGCACAACATCAGCAATCCTGGCTCTTGAATTTTTTTAAGCTGGACAGCCAGGGATTTTAATTCACTTTGGTCATAAAAAATATTGGTGTTTATGGTCATTCATGCTTGACATCACTCTTTCGTGATGAGACCTCATTACTGGAACTCAACAGGGGGAATGGTGAAAGTTTAACAAAGGTGAAGATAATGATGATAAAGATGATGATCCTTAGAAACTTACTGAGCGTAACCAGCTTCATAGAGGAATTGAGGAACCTGAGTGGTCTTTCCTGAACCTGTCTCCCCACATAGAATGACAACAGGATTGTCGTTAATTGTCTCCATGATGACCTGTTCCTCTGCCAGGATGGGCAACTTCAGTCGTGCCTCCTAGAACACACACATAGAGGATGGCGGAGGTGATGATCAGGATGATGATTATACCATTTAATAATAAAAATAACTAAAATAATAATGGTAAAAAATAATGTTTAAAGACCTGATAAGAATAATGGTTATAACGATATTGATAATACACAAATTTGCTACATTGGCAGAAAAATTCTTGCCTCATAATATTCAACGCATTCCCATAATTTAATATAATACTGATCTGCAACATGCAAACTGTCAATAAATAATGGCAAACGGCATAGAAAAAAACATTTCTTACACAGTTTTTGACGCGTGCATTTTGTTGTTTCAATGCAATACCCTTATAAGTGATATTAACTTTAATGAAGCAATAATTTGATATATAACCAAAGTGTGTCTCACCATGTATGGCAATTATTGCAGAAAACAAATATAAAATATAAAACAATAGGTTATATTATAAGGTGTAAATGATTTATTAAATCGCAGAAATATGGAGATTGTCAACCTGAAGTTCTGGACTGCGGTTGACTGCTATATATGTTGCTGGTTTCCTCTCAACAAGAGAAGTTGCCTTCTGTTCTGCTTTTGCTATGTCCTGAAAAAAAATGTTACAGATAAAAAATTATTATAAAGGTTTAAATCTAACAAAAAACTTTTTTTTTTTAAATAACCAAGAAATAAAGGTCTCATTCTGTACTTTAACAACATTTGAAACAAAATCCCTGTAAATTCAGCAGCAGATACTTTGTTTCAATGAACTAAAAAAAAGAAAAGAAAACAAGCCATTTCATTTGAATAAACATGCTTCCATGTTTGTGTGAAACATTACATATAAAATCATGGAGAATGTTGTTAGGTAAGGCAACAACACCACAGATGAGTTTCAAAAATTGAAAATGAATAAAAAAAATTAATAAATTTTTTTTCTCACATATGATGCCAAAACATTGGAAAATGCCATGATGAGTGTTAGAAGATATCAAATACAGATGAAAGATTGACAATGGTGGAAAAGATGATTCAAGCAAAAGGTTCCAACACCATTATAAACTATACAAACAACAACAGGGTAAAAAGTAAGTTATTGCATATAAAAATGCCTGCACATCCAATATTCACCATTTTGCTAGGTATTGTTTCTTCCTTTTTCTGTTGATCCAAGTTTTCAGCAGACTCAGACTCCATCTTTTCTGTGGTGTTGTCTGCATCTGAAGGTGGTGCTGCCTTCAGTTGGTTGAGAATTTCTATATTTTGCTCCACCTCCTCATCTGTGGACATGCCTTCAGAATCAGTAGACTCCTCTTCCAGCTCTTGTTCCTTTTTCTTTGCCTCCACTTTTCTAAAATTTTTTATCACACCCTTGATAGAATTTGCCTTCATTTCGTAGTTCTCATCCAATGACGGATCACTTGAAACATAAAAATAAGAATCAAAATCATGACATGGAAAATTTAAGAAATTATAAATAACCCTATTCAACCAAAGAGGTCGAAGGATCACCCATAAAAAATCAACTAAACAATGATACCATAATTCCGTAATTTCTTCTGCGGTCAGAAATTTTTAATTATCCTCAACTAAATTTCTCAGTTCAGCTAGAAAGAGAGAAAGAGAGAGAGAGAGAAAGAGAGCCATCTTCTTGTGAACACAATGTAATTTCCATCTTCTGGATTAATAAAGTTTATTTTATCTTATCTAATGTCTAGTACAATTTTTGATAATAAAAAGTTGATAATTCAAGAATCAAATCCACTTTTATTCTTACATATTTAATTTTTTGGTGTCCTTAAAGAAAGATAAAATTGAAACTGTTTTAAAATGAGTTCACAGAAGTCTCTCGTAAAGAGTATCCAAAGTAATAATAATAATGTTTATTTATAAAGCGCCTTTCACCGCGCTCTCAAGGTGTTGTATACATTCCTCTTACCTCTTGAAATTTTGTGAGTAAACATCTGTGATAGAAGTGAACTGCTTGAGCATTTCATCAGTGGCTTGATGCTTAGCCAATGTATCCAAAAGCTCCTCTCTCTAATGATATTGAAAAAAAAAGTTTTCACACACAAAAGACACTTAAAGGTGGACGAAGTTAGCAGGTCAGGACTAAGCAAAGTTAACATTTAAAAACCAATCTGCAATATACCAGAGCCTATCCAGGTGGTGGCAGCCATTTTCACTTACATATCCATTCTGCTTTGCACATAAAATCCAACAAAACTTTTTTTTACATACTCTCATCAATATAAATCCATACTGATTGGAAGCTATCTAATACTCGTCTCCTTAATTCTATTATATACAACAGTACAAAAAGGAAATAAATACACCTCTGAGAAAAGGTCCAAGGAACAGATAGATACATCTGCCACAAACATCCTCCAGTGAGATCATTGACATTTAAAAAAAAATATAAACTACTAAAAACAAAAAAAACCTAAATGATATAATCAAAGTAAGCCTGCAGGTCTATACAGGATTAATTTTTCCACAAACCAACAGGCGGGTTGACACTCTTTTCACGTGGGTGAGATGAGGCACCAGAAGTAAAATTTCCTTTGCATGATGAGCAACTGGAGCTTTTTTTATGGTAAGAAAACAAACTGTGTTATTAATATTAACAGTTTGGTAAACCACTGCAGCTTCAATGTCTTTGTGAATTATAATTATATGAAATCTTCATAAGAGATTAGGATTACATAAAAAAAAAAAACTGTTTCTAAAAATTATTACCCGATCCTTGTTATCTTTTCGCTTGATAACATCCAAGAGATGTTTTCGCTCCCTTTTGCTCAATTTTTTCTTCACAGACTTCTTGTCACCTGTCTCCTTTTTCTTCTTTTTCTTTGGACCCAAAACCAAGGTATTGCTATCATTTGGGTATTCTGTGGTCAAACTAGACTCAAAATACTGAACATCGACCTACAACAAAGGAAATATGATTAGTTGATTAAGACTCATTCATTAAAAATAATAAGGATAATAATAGTGATGATAAAAAATGTGTCATTTTCATTGAGCAATGTATCCAAAAGTTCCTCTCTTCAGTGATTAATAGTGCATTACATATCAATTCACATCATGTATTTGTACAAAGAAAATAAAAACATAATGTTTTCACACATGCAACCATATTCAAATGGACAAACTATATTTTTCGGAAAATAAAATGAAACACCCTGTTCTCCCATACACCACACAACACTTGCGATAACCAATATAACCTATTCAGAAACTCATTAGAGCTTTAAGGCTGTGGGAAAAACGTATGTGCTTGTAGCCTCTGGCAACATGTACCTACTTCTACCCTCTTACTTTTAATATCATATGGTCCATGTCCTTTGTACATTGCTTTGCAGCAAGAGTAGGAAGAAGTGGTCCGATGCCCCCATTTGAAGAGTTAAGATGCCGCTTTCCCTGTGCCTGTGGTCTAATAAAGAGTAACAGAATGACCACTCTTTCCTATTTTTTATGTTTTGATACCTCTAATAAGTTTCAAGAAAAGCAATAAAATTTGGTTGAATGGGGAAGTTCAATTTTACACATCATGTGTGAAATTTAAAGAGAAGCATAGCAAGACAGAAAAGAGACAACATTTTTTCAACCATAAAAAAATCACCTTCACAGGCTGTTCAGAGGACGAGGAGTTGCTGGTGTCAATCTTCCTTTTCTTTGACTTTCCCATATTGTTAGTTGCTTGTAAGTCAGTCAGATTTCAAGCAGATGAGCTCTGTGGTAGTGGGCAATTTAAAAAAATACAATAGGTAGACTAGATAATAACATTTCTGAGATCATTTTAGGAGGGGGAGCCCTGGAGGAGAGCAGTGTTCATTAGCTAGGTACACAATTATGACAGCAGTTGTATACAGCATAGCTGCAGATAGGATGCCACCAAGGGTTAGGACTACTTGTTGGCCATTTCGATTTTCAACACTTTAAACTTTACATCAAAGACCTGAAAAGGAAATTTATTGTTCTAGTATTCATTCCTTAATATTTTTATCTACTCAATCCATTTATGCTCTTTATATATATTTATTATTTATATATCTATCCTTTATGTCTATTTATTTTAATGTTTATCTTTTTTATATAAAAATCAATCAAATTCACCTTCTAATATCTCAAGTCTAATCTTCTCTTCCATTCAAACGTTTCAATATGTTTTATCATTATTGTGTAGACGTCTAACTCTGACTCCTTCCTGTTATATGACACATCTAGATAGGTCTGTATGAAATATTGTAAAATAATTTCCATGTTGAGGCATCAGGCCATAAAGTATAAACATCTCATCTCAGGTAACCCAATGTCCCACTGTCATAATAAATCACACACCTCACAATTCTGGTGTCTCTCATTATCATCATCAATAGATAGCATATTTTGAGGTAAAGTTTGTGGCGGTGGGGACAGAATGGGAGTAGGCAAAAGGAACAAAAATAGGGAAAGAGAAAGAGAGTAAGAGAGAAAGAGAGAGAGAGAGAGAGAGAGAGTGAGTGAGAGAGAGAGAGTGGGAGAGAGAGAGTGGGAGAGAGAGAATGAGAGAGAGAGGGAGAGAGAGGAGAGGTGACACTCCTATCTACAAGTTCCCCGAGGCTTCCTTAGGCTTTGCCATAGAGTGCTTAACGTCTGGAATAAGATCCCACATCTCCATTTCCTTACCTCCAGATTAGGCAGAATCCAGCACAGCATAAAACTGAATGGATACGGTATAAAAAGGTCTTTGAAGTGGCTCAACTACATTGCACGTGTGGTTTGTTTACAGCTTGAACATTCGTCTTTCGTTTTTCGTAGGCTATATACACTGTTGAAAAGAGCTTTTGTTTTTTTAGTTTGTAAGGGTAGGTAACCAAAACTTAAAAAGTTGGATTTGATGTTTACGCATTGATACGAACGAAGATGACGACCCTCCACACCAGCTAATCCAGTGTCATGATCACTCATTTGTTACACATCATTAAGCACCCAGTCTACCATCGCATAGTTTTAGTGCAAGAAATCAGAAAATTGATGTGGGTCTGCATCGTGTGTTTAGACCCCTTTTGTAAAACTTCACTATAAAACCAACTGGTCTTTAGACGGTCTAATGTATTTCAAGATCGCGTCCAGTTTCTGCTTTTTCTTTTTATCTCATTATATTATTAGGCTGATCTCTCAAAATCTACTGAAACTCAGTGAAGCAGATGCCTACGTCATAGCTTGCAGGTAGGGCTATATGGAAGGATGTTGGGGAGCTCTACTAAGTACCTAAAGAAATATAGAGTGCATGATAGTGTTTTGGCTTTTCCTAAAAAATGTTTGGTATACTTGCCCAAATGAAACTTTTAATTATTATCTTTGCTCTGACAGCTTGTAGCAGAAGCATGGATTTATGGCTTTGTCCAGAGGCATTCCCATTTTTCATTCCCCACTCTGAAAAGAATACTGTTATTGTCACTCAAGCAGATTTGATTGTTCAGACTCCTGTCTGAAAATGTTTTTGTTGGTTCAGATACAGCCTCTAAGTGAATTATTTGATCAACACTGCATGCCATAATTGATGGTCGTCATATTTCTGCACTGCGGTGGAGGAGCCATATTAGAAAATCATTGAATCTAGACCACACCGTAGATTTGTGTAGAATACTAAAAAGTATGAAGCAATGCTTAGTTACTTACCTTGATAAAAAGTGAAAAAATTCACTCTCAATACCCTATGACAGTGTCAACATACACCGGAACTGACAATTGTGATCCTTATTATATACAATCTCCTCTGAGAAGTTGTACCTTGTCGGGGTAGAGGAGCTTGAGCGATCTCGTGATTTTGAGGGCTATGCCAAAT